>CM062297.1:63533795-63815263 GCA_031216915.1 Pictodentalium vernedei
CATGCCTTATCACCTGTCAATAACTGTAGACCTTTACAATGCCCAGTAAGAGCACTGAGAGTATACATGAAGAGGTCTAGTTTCATTAGGAAAGGTAAGAAAAGACTCTTCCTTTCTCTTTTCTCCCCCCACTGCATGTGCAACATACGTCTGTCCAGGGTGAGATAGCAGGGAGAGACAGATGTATCCCACCCCACCCACGTGACGTTATACATTTATAACGTTATTATGACGTTATGCATATCGTATCAATTTTTTGCTACCAACTAATTCATATTGACGTCATCAGAATGCCATGTGATCAAGGTCTGATGCTCTAAAACTCTTTAAACCCCAAGATGCCACCGTCCCTAACTGATTTCGTGGTATATACGTAACTTTTGCATGCTCTTTCCGATGGTGTCATCGGTTTTTCAAAACAACGAATACCAAATGAGTTGATTATATCAGCATGTGACCGCCGATTACCTCTGGCCAACATTACTGCTGTATGGTGGGGGGAGAAAAATAATCCCTGATGGGTACAGATGTGGGATGAGAAAATATCACCCTCGGGACAAGATATTTGGGCCAGACACTTGGCAAGCCTACCTCGGGTCTGGCCCAAATATCTTGCCCTCGGGTGAGATTTTCCCATCCCACACCTGTACCCATCAGGGATTATAATAATCCCAGGCAGATAAGATGTCTCAGTTCATTCCATTTTTAGATGGGTTTAGTCTGCTATCCTTATTGCTTACAATAGTTTATCCAATAGGGATAGCAGAAAGAATAGATAGACAAAACTACATGTATGTTTCAATGAGTCGTTTTGTATTCAATGAGTCAGATGTGCGTAGGAAGAAAACGTCGAGACCGAAGGTCGAGACGTTTCTTTTCTACTCACATCTGATGAATTGAATACAAAACGACTCATTGAAACATACATGTGGTTTTGTATTTATTACATGACCCAAGCACCTACTGACCTAATTTTCTTTTCTATCAACGGTGGTAAACACCATGCACTTTATGCAGTCGCATTGCATAAAAAAAGTCCCGGTTGGAACAGGTTGGTGTGCAATACGGAATTCCGTATTGCACAGCCGTATTGCACGCCGTATTGCATAAGAGAGACTGCATGGGCATGTAATAAAATCTCATGAAGTTAGATAGAGCTTCATTTTCCTCCTGGGTATATGCTAATTCTATTGCTCTATCAGATATTATGACGGCTGCTTACTGGGTACATCCTTCTATTTTTACTACTTTCCATGTTAGGTATCTAGAATCTGTGGCAGGTGACCTAAGATGTCTAGGTACAGTTAAAACTAGAAGTCCTGTCATGAAATGCATAGAAATAGCACGTAGATCTACACGTTAATCTACACATTATCACCATAGTAAGGCTATCAAATTCTGTACATATGGCCTGTGTACAAGCAATGTTTCAGCCAATGGACCTCTGGGTAACCCGGAGGTCCATTGGCAGAAACATTGCCTGTGTTTGCCATGAGTAACCAGGAGAACCTGCCATGCTTTGGATGCCATTCAATATGGCAATTACACGCAATTCCTATGTGCAGTTAAGCCTAGATAAGTGCACAGTTCATGACAGGACTTCTAGTTTTAACTGTACCCTGTCTGCTGCTCAAAAATGTTATTCAGTTTAAATTTCGACATTTTGCATTGTGACGATTTGGGAGGGGTGTTTTAAATTGAGCATTGGCCTGAATTCTTGTGAATAGAGTGCCAGCTTGTCTGGGCCAGATGTTATGATAAATACAGAATTTATTAGAAATTTTCATATTTTTATACTGTACCAATGACCCAGACATAGCTGGTGCTAACTCTTAAAATATAGGGCCAAACACAAATTTTGCCCCCCAATCCCCAAAATTTGCATCTAAAACTAAAGAAAACATGTCCTGAAAGGCCCTCCACACTTCGCCCCTACTGCGCATGCGCAGTGTCAAGGACGTTCCGAAATTGGCGCCATTTATCATTCTAAGTTTGGCCCTTCATCAGTTAACATCTGACTGATCTTTGTGCTTTTAAATCTCAGTTTAAATGATGCCAGACACATAAATATTAGTGAAATGGTGATTCTAAGGAGGATAGAAAAGGAGGAGAGGAAAAGAATGTGTGACAGAATATTATCAGGGCTGTAACTTAACATTTTTTAATGAAATTATGTTAAGTTACCTATTTTCAAGGCAGCAGCCATTTTGTTGTCATTCTGATTATTTAGTTACACTGTTTTTTCAAGTGTTTTTCCTCTCTCCCTGTCCTTTAAGTTCCCCCTTGCTATTCTCCCATGCTTTGGCATAGTTTCTGTAATTATTATTACTAAAATTTCTTGGAGTTTTAGCTGAATAACAGAATGAATTCTGTTCTTTCCCCATGTTTACGTCTTCACCTACGGGTGGTTAGGCGTTGTGTTCTGCATCTACCATCTGATGTTCTGCAGTTTCTTCCCTGGAAGCCTCTGTTTTGCATCAGATGGTGTATTTTTGGTAACTGATTTCGGGCCTGGGTGCCTGGAGTCTTATTTTAGTGTTTTTACACTCATTGTTTACATTTACAACAGCCCTCTGTGTGAGGGGGGGATTTCTAAATAATAATATCTTTATGTTATTTTAATCATAACTAGATACATTATTATTGTTCGTAAGTGTTGAATAAATTGTTTAAAATATTTTTAAAATTTTTGTCCACACTTAGGCTTGGGATCCATTGGGGCTCAACGTTACTTTTCAGAAACTTGGGCTGTTCTGAAAAAATATTTTTTTTCAAAATATTTTGATTTCAATTATTTTTTCTATATTAATGGATCATATTATTATTATGTATTTTGATTGCCAGGGGTTAGTGCGAGTACCAGGACTTGTTTTCTTTTCACATTGAAAGGATATTGATCAATTGTTTTAAGAGGAAGTCTTCCTCTGACCTTATTATCATTCTATATGTGGTCAGTGTACTCGCATTAACTCCTGTTCTGTATCGTATGATTTCGATGACAATATGGGAAGCGTATGTCACGGTATGTTGTTGGGGATTTGGACACTCCGGTCCTTTCCCCGCAGGGTCACTCTACTTTATCAATTTCTATTTTCAGACGATCAAGATTAGGGTGATGTATCTGTGATGTCTTCCAACAGTGTGCCTCCGTCGTCACAATTAATGAAGGGCTAGCGGAAAAGTGCTCATGTAATACGCCAATTGCCTAAGAGGACCCTAGTAGGTTCGACGGCCTTTGACGTCCGCTAGCTCGCCCGGTGTAGCGTCCATTCACCGAATGGTTCGGCAGCCGGGTTCGTCCGTTGCGGTCTAGAAGGAATTTTGGGGTGATGCGAGCACTATAAAATTAACTTAATGCACACCCAGTGACGGCGGATCGGAGGGAGAACGGAGGAAGCCTTTTAGTCCGGTTCATAGCTCGTTCCGGTCCATCCGGACGGCAAGCGAGAGAGGCCCCTCTCTCATTCAACAACATCTGGCCCCAGATGTTGTGGTACAATGTGTCGTTAGCGGAGCATACGTCCGTCGCTCGGGACGCTCCGTTGTATAGGCAGTCCGCTGAGACTGCTAAGGCTTCCTCTTCTCGTCAGCGCACACGACCGCACCTTGGCTGCGTGACCGCCGATATATTACCAGCTTCGCCGATCAAGGATTCTTCGGCGACCAGGTCACACCATCCGGCAGCCAGGGATTCGAGACCGATGGACTCCGGACGTTCGCATAGGAAAAGTATGCGGGAGCCATCTGATGCGGAGCTGCCCTCGGCGAAGCAGCGATAGACTGCGCCTCCGCAGGTCTCGACGCCGGACATTCTTGTGCACATAGCACAGCTTATCGCAGCATCCCAGCAGCCGACAGAAACGGTGTCGGATCGAGAATTATCCGACAGCGCTGGGTCGGTAGCCGGGGACTCGAGGCCTGCAGACTCCGGTCGTTCGCATAGGAAGTGTGCGGGAGTCAACGTACACGGAGCTTCCAGCGGCAATGCATCGTAAGTCCGCTATTGCACAGGCCTCGGGAACGGACGTGCTTTCCTTAATAGCACAGTTTATCGCAGCATCCCAGCATCAACTGAATCTGTCGCATATATTTTATCCGACGATGCTGGGTCGGGACGCTCCGCGGAAGCGGGTACGGACGTCCGAAAGTTTCATCCGGTCCGACGGGATACCGAAAGGGATTCGGTGGATTTCAAGCTTTCCCTTTCGGATCAACATATGCTGCGATGCCGGATAAGAAACTGATAGCGTCGGTGGACTTAGTAATTTTTTGGTTCGGTTCAGGGACATCGTCCCTCAGTTCCGACATAGTCCAATAATGTCACACAAACTTTCGAATTATTGAACGACGCTATATATATTATTATTTTATGCTTGCTATCCAAGCATTTCTGGTTTCTTGTTCGAAGAGTTATGGAGATGTCTTTCAAAAGTGTGCCTCTGTCGTCATAGTTAATGAGGAGTTAGCGGCAATAAGTGCTCATGGAATATGTCTATCGCTTACGGAGCGACATTCGCTAGCTCACCCGGTGTAGCGTACATTCATCGAATGGTTCGGCTGCCGGGTTCGTCCGTTGCGGTCTAGGAAGGAGATTTGGGTGATGCGAGCACTTTAATTACTTTAGTACTCACCCAGTGACGGCAGATTGAGGACAGATCGGAGGAAGCCAACAACATAGGGGACCGCATGTTGTGGTTCAGATATTTTACATTCGGAGCATATGTCCGTTGCTCGGGACGCTCCGTTATATTGACAGTCCGAGAGACTGTCTTTAATGCTTCCTCATCCTCACAGCAGGGCACACGACCGCACATTGGCTACGTGACCTCGAGTATCCGATCAGTTTCGGCATTTAGTGATTCCACAGCGAATAGGTCGCGCCATCCGGTAGCCAAGGGACACGTGGCCTATAAACTCCGTTCGCTCGCATATTGGAAGTATGCACGGGGTAACGATCTCGGAGCTTCCTGCGGCAATGCATCGTAAGTCCGCTGCTCCTCAGGCCTCAGTGACGGACGTGCTATCCGAGTTAGCACAGTTGTTTCGCAGCATCCCAGCAATTGACGGTTTCTCGGTCGAATCAGGAATTATCCGACGGCGCTGGGTCGGTGCGGTCCGCGGTTGCATCAAGCTACGGACGACCGAACGCTTTATAGGGTCCGACAGGATGGCGAAAGGGATTCGAAAGATTTCGAGTTTTCCCTTTAGTAGTATCGGAAGATGCCTTTCATATCTTCTGGCATTTCTTCCAGTGATTATTTTTCGGACTTCATTGCTGCGATCTTGGATAAGAGACTTATAGCGTCATTGGACTCGGATTTTTCGATCGGTACAGGGACTTTGTTCCTGACTTACCGACGCAGTCCAATATTGTCATTACAACATGTGTTTTATTTTTCGACGCTATATATTTATATATATATACAAGCCTGCTACTAAGCATGATAGTTTAGTTTCTTGTCCGCGTGGCTCATTTCTGCCATTTTATCTTTTTTACATATAGTTTATTTTGGCAGAGCAGGGCATACCGAGAGTTCATATGCGTCTAGACGGTGTGATTAAAGACTGCATATATTCTTTTTCGCCGTTTATGTCTTTTCCAATTTCAATGTTGGGAACGACATTATGTATAGTAGACTTAACTTAGACGCTTTATTATACGTAATCCGCCTTACTGAGGCGTTATCATTACGTCTTCAAGAAAAGATTTACGGGATATTATTCTCAATGTAATTTCTTTTGAGGGCAGTAGTTTGTTCTCGTATAACTCCGCCCTTCAGTGGCTGATTGGAGTTGGTTAGACGTGATGCAGCCCTAGCTACATCCACGCGTGGATAGTAGGTTAAGAACTCTCTCAGAGTCGCTTCGTTCTCGGAGGAGCTTCTCTTCGACGGCAACTTTCCGGCAATCCATGAATTGCTTGATTTATACATTCTCTTGTCTATCTAGTGTTACAAGAGATTCAGACTGGGGCAAACATTCGGTGGTTGACTCAGAGAGTGCCGCCGCAGTTGCCGGACCCGAGTGTGGCTGTTATGACGGTTGCCAGTCAAACAGATTGGGATATATACTGATCCCTACGGATTCGAAGTGCCAGGGTCTTTGGGTTCCGCAGTCTTTTAGCTATCAGTTTAACTTCCGCGGAATAATGTTTTTTAGGCTTGCTTTATGTCATTGCATGAACATTATTCATAAACGCATGCCCAAATTCCTGTCCTTTAATTCGACAGTAGTGGCGTATCTCCGGAACCAGGGAGGCACTCTTTCGTTTCCGTTATTCAATTTAATGGAAAGAATCCGTCTGTTGGTTATAGTACACCAAGTTCAGTTTTGATCCATCATATTCTGGGTCGTCTGATTGTTTTATCGCACTCCCGTTCTCTTACGGGTCGCTTGTTGCTGTCAGAATGGACTCTCAACAAACAAGTATTCAATCAGATTTGCTATCTATGGGAGCGCCCAATGATGTTTTATTTATGACACAGCTTGCTAATCATTTTGCAGACGTATGTGTTGGCTTGTCCAGATCTCTGAGCTAATACTGTTAACGCTCTATTGATCTATAGGACGGAATGATAGGATACGCGTATCCTCCGGCGCTGTTGTTTTAGCAGGTATTGCTAAGATAAACAACCACAATACATTTCTGTTGATAGCATCTCTATCTTCACAGAGATCATGAGTAATTTACTCTCTTGTCTACTGTGGATCTTAACGTGAAATCTTCCTCTATGTGAGGATCTTTTTTCACTGGGTAAATCGTGTCATCTTTATCACAACCAGCAAGGTCGCAACCTTCATGTATTCCGTTGTGTGGTCCGTATTGCATTGTAAGCACTGTACTGGACGAGCTTTGGACGCGATTTCTTACTATAGGAGATCCTCTTCTTCGCTATTCTATGCGACTAAAGTGGAGGCTCTTCCGTCGTGGTGTAGGGATCATTTTGTTCATATGGTTGATCCCTCCATACTACTCATTGCTATTTTTTAGTATACTTGTTTCACAAGATCTACTGCAGCCTGTTGTTATTTAGGTTATAGGTTTATGTTACCTCATACCTATGCACTCTACGATAGTTTACAATTGAGTCTTTTGTCTCTTTATCTAAGTCAGTCAGTAACTTTTTGATAAATAGACTTAGAATCTTTGGATTAAATTCCTATACGGATTTTAACTTCAGGTTCTTATTTAGCTAAGTAATCATTTGAACCTCTGGAAACAGTAGTTTTCAAATTCTGACCTTTTAGACAGTAATTCTGTTGATTCTCTTTTACTGTAGAGTCAGTGAGTTTCATGCACTATCGATGGATGATTTTCACTTTCATAGTTTCGGAATCAATACTTCCGTTACTATTTAGGTTGGATTGTTGCATAAGAGTTAGGCTCCTATTATCCGGAACCTATTATTTTAAGGCCCTTCCGTCTTCGTATGGGCATAGGCCTTTACTCTTTCCGGGTACAGTTTATGTATTTATAAACAGATATCTGTTTATTACAAGGGCGTAAGCTTCTTCTGTCTTTGATGTCTAGTAGAAGGACGTTACGCTCCATTTTATTGTTAATGGATTCTATTAACTAGCGTACTGCTTATGGTATATCATTGGCTTAGCAGTTGTGCTTAAGATTTCGGCTCATGAAGTAAGAGTTCTTCTACTTCTTGGGCTTACATTAATAGTGTTGCTATTATAGATTTTTGAAGGCTGCTCATTGCACTCAGCCATCCATTCATGAATTTTATCTCAGAAATATCGAGTCCATTTCTGGAGGCCTCTATTGTTAGGTCTATTATCTACTGCTCAGAATGTCATTCACTTAACAGTTGCTACTATAGCTAGGTAGGCTGTCTGTTTCGGCAGTGTCTCCGTTCGGCTGCCCTCTTCGCTCTGGGCTATTTGACCCAGGGCAAGAAAAAGGGGGGGGGGGAGGGTGTTCCCTTGGGTCACCTGTTTTTACTATGAAAACAAGGGGATACCTCCTCCGGAGTTAGTAATTCTGAGCTGTTATTGGGATGGTTGTTTAGTGAGAAGTTTAAGTTATAAAATTCATTCAAGTCTTAGTTTTTAAAGTATAGCTTTTGAATATTGCATATGTCAACGGACATGATTATGCAATTCTCACACACTTTTAGGAGTATAAGAGTCTCTATTCTCTAGACTTACTTTATTATTGGCTTACTTTAAAAATTATTAGTATAAGGATTATTGGATATTAATAGAGTACATGGATGTATGAAGCTCAATTTTTGGAAGGTGTTGTATCTTTCTAATTTATCATAAATAAGAAAGATACATGTAAGGCCTATTTCTTCTTTTCCCTACAGGGGATGACTCTATTTTATTTTATTGAGCGTATTCCATTTTGCTCTATGTCCTTGGCCCTCCAGCCTTTTTACTATTCAGCTATGTCTGGGTCATTGGTACAGTATAAAAATGTTAAAAAATTTATAGTAATTTATATATTTTTTATACTTACCAATGACCCAGACGGGGATGGCCCTCCCAGGAGTTGGGAACTCTTGCCTCCCCACTGAGTACATAGCGCTTACCAGGCACTGGTTATTAGAATGATAAATGGCGCCAATTTCGGAACGTCCTTGACACTGCGCATGCGCAGTAGGGGCGAAGTGTGGAGGGCCTTTCAGGACATGTTTTCTTTAGTTTTAGATGCAAATTTTGGGGATTGGGGGGCAAAATTAATTTTGGCCCTATATTTTAAGAGTTAGCACCAGCTATGTCTGGGTCATTGGTAAGTATAAAAAATATATAAATTACTATAAATTTTTTAACTTTTCAAAACAATTTTCTACTGGGATTGTTTCAATGACAGCTTCACTTCCATGTCAATGCAAATAGAACTGTGTGGATAATGCCACGACTTGGCTGCTAAATCAACATGTATAATTTATCAAACTCATGATCAGTTCAGGAAATTCCAAGAAGTAAATAGAGTTGCTCCCCTTAGGTCATATTCTTTGAAACTCACATGCATGGGTGTTTTCAATCAGGCCATTAAGACTGGTATTGAAATTTAGGCAATGATTGGAATTTTGAGATCAAAGCAAAAGGTAGGTGTCATCTAACACGTTGAGTTCTGAAAACACAGCTGGCTCCATTCCTAAGTGCAGGTACCACAACTTGAAGGCTCCATATTCTGTGGAAGTGCACGTATAATACAGATACAGATATCATCTTTGAACTGAAATATCTTTTATTACACACCCCTAACTGTATTCATCACTATCGCATGGATTTTAGGGGCATGCAGTCATTTTAACCAGAACGCTTTAGTGTGATCCGATAAAAAGTACCCTTCACATGCACAAGTTCTCTCGTTAGACTGGTTCTTATAGTTTGCAGCGTTCATTGAAACATAACCAATGAGAACCATCGGCTATATTTATCTGTCGGAATTACCGATTCTCATTACAAAATGTTTGATGCACAACTGTGCTAAAAACTATTGAAAGTCATGAAAGACACATGATCTCTGCCAAGAAATTGAACAGTGAAACTCAACCTTTGCCTTCGTTATTGAAAACCGAGGAAAACTTAATTAATTTTAGGGCAAAAAAGTCCAATTAGGTTCGATATTGCAGCCAACCACTAGTACAGTTACTAGAAAACTTTGTTACAATATTGCCCTCACTGCTGCGTGCTGCTGAAGAGTTGATACAAGGTCTACTGTGTAAGCCATTTCGATTAACACTTCGGCAATGAAGCAGCACGTTTGCCAATGCAAACATACTTTGAAGAGCATGTTAAGTTGAAGTAGTTCTCAAGAAGCAAGACTAAATCAATCTTGAAAACTGTTTACCATGAAGCGGAAAAACAGACGGCAACATGCCGACAGTACCTGCAGATGTTTCACAGCTAGTACATGCAGTCACTAATTAACTATCTCCAATTCCACCCTTAGTAGATGACCACTTCCCCCCCCCCCCCCACACACACACACACACACACACACACTAGCTGAATATAGAAAATAAATTTGGAAGAAAGAAAAGCCTCGTTTTATAAGACAAACTCAGTAGTTTACATTTGTGGAACCAATGTTTTTTTATGTACTAGTGGGTGTTGGGGCAACAGGTTTATTTTATTTTTTTTTTTTGTGTGGGGACAGGGTGGGGGGGGGAGGGCTTTTTTAAGGGGATGTAGTATTGCAGAAATATGACTTTCTGGAGTTTGTACTGAGGAAATTAAAAAATGTTACCAGCTACCCACTACTGAAATTCTGAAAAGTCTCGAGTTGGGTGGGAATGAGACCACGGAGAGGGGAGGGGTGGTAAATACATGTCTGATGAATGCAATATATTGTCAATTTTATGAGATGACTTCCATGAAATTCAAAAATAATTTTTAAAATATTTAAAACATAGACAATATGACAATATTTTCCAGACACAGATTGATGTGTATTTTTAAATGACTAATTAAGGATTTTGCTAGTATTTCTGTTTTATACAAGGATATTATTTTGCTTTAATTCTCAGCAACAAAACTTAAATCGAATGCCACCTATGTGACTTAGCTACATGGGTGTATGAGATGGGGTGGGGGTTGTGGCACTCTCATCCCTCTTCACCAATAAGCAGCTAATTTGGCAGTTTTCATTGAAAGGGACTGGTATTTTCAGAACAGATTGTTCAGAGGGAGGGGGTATTTTTATAATTTTGGCAAATATCAGGGCAGTGGGCAGAGCATTTTCATAGGCAAATTTGAGGCAAGGGTCTGCATTTGATTTTGAACAATAGTTCAGGGCAGTTTGATTGATCAGTCCCCATCCCCAAGAAAATGTCCTCCAAAAGCCTATCATTTTAGCCACATTCTATCAGTCCTCTTTAAAGCTACTTACTAAATACAAATTCAGAATACCAAATTCCAAATTTAAGATTGACAAGATATTGAAGCAGACACATAAAAAATTGTTTTGAACCAGATACCAAGAAAAAAATATTGACAGAACCGTTCAGATAACAAACTGGTGAAGTATAGTACTAGTCCAAAATAATGTAAACTTTAATCAATCTTTGAAAATATTATCAACCAAAATAAGTTGGAGCTTACTGGTGAGAACAACCCCCCCCCCTCCTATTTTTTTCTCAGCCTCTAACTAAGACTGTTGGATACTCATTTCATGAGCTTTTGAGAAAATGCTGTCAGGTTATAGATGGGGGGAGGGGGGGGGGGAGAGGGGTTGTATTTGTAAGTGCAGCCGATTTCAAACAAAGGTTATCAAGACTTGAGGTAAAATAAAAAGAAGGCTAAATTTCAAGTCAGAAACTTGATAATGTTGAAAAATAAAGTGCTAACTTACCAAGACTGCAGAGTTCACTCAGAATGGAATCTCAAACTGCCTCAGGCTCAGTTACTCCAAACGATCGAATGAATGCCCCGGAAGGTTAATTATTGCACAAAATGTCTTTTCTTGTCCAGTGTGTACTTTTGTTACAGTGCAGAACAGAAATGACCGATGTCCACATGTGATAGCCTAGTGGCAGTAGTGCATGTATAGTCAAGCCGAGTTCAAACTTCTATTTTAGTTTTAGTTTAAGAAGCATGAAATTTAAACAGAGCAGCCAGTTCGCACCATATTTAAATTAAAATCCTTGTACATTTTCCATCCTCCAAATATAATGATGCCTGCACACACACTTTTGAAAACACATTTCAGACCTCATAATTTGTGACGTCTGATATGTTGAATGCAATCTTTTGAGTTTTAAGTGTTCGGACCGACATTTTTTTTTTTTGCGATCAAAACGAATGAACAGCGATTCTACAGGTGGCAAGGTCAAAGACTTAAGACTGGTGCTCTGACAAAATTGCCCGTTTCTCTCTAAAAATTTTTCAACCGTTCAAATCGCCGACTGTTTAATTAAATTAGCGATTAATTACAGTTAATTCTTTTTCAGGTTTGGGTGTGTAATAAATACAGAACCACACTTGAATTTAAATGGGTTAACGATTACTGGACTCGAGCATGTGGTGCTGGGATAACCACTCAAGCCTACCGGCTCTCGTGGTATCCCTGCGCCACTCGCTCTCATCCAGTAATCATTAACCCATTCAAACATAAGTGTGCTTCTGTATATATCTTTGTGAGTGCCTATTGGCACTCTTCCATAAATTGTAAGAAAGCAAAGAAATGTGAGCAAATTTTAATGATAAAAAATAATTTGGCACTCTATCAGTTAAAAATAATATGACAAAAAGAGAAATGCAAGACACAGTGTATTTGGACTGTACAGTCACCGTGGATCGGTGGTAATCCACTCGTCGGCAGTGATGTCCACATATGCATATACCAGGTGATAAGAATCATCATCAGCAAAATTTGAATTAATGAAGCACCGGGTTGTACCCAGTACTTCATTAATTAAATTTTTAAAGATTATTACTGTAATTAGGTGTTTGCAATATAATATTATTGCATCCATGAAAATTCTGCCCACTCAGTTGAAAGTGACCAGTCCACGGCGGCCATACTGTAGCTGTATTGAGATCACAACATACAGTACATGGAAGGTGGATTACTACAAAACCACTGCTGAAGTGAGGTCTCCAACAGATAAAACTCAATTTTCTGTGGAATTATGTAAAAAGCACAAGCAAATGGCTATTGGTGGGAATTGAGGACACTTCCTTGGCTCTGTGGATGCGCAGAAGTGCTTCCTTATGCCGGGACGCACACACACACTTCCTAGGTTGCAAATCCAGTCAATGCATGTTCGGGCCATGACAATGCTTCTACTCTTTGAAGTATTTTACGGTAGTATTTCAGAGCTACTGTTGTGAGTGGATCTTTGCACTACATAGGTTTTTTAGTAGTTATCCACTTACCATATACTATAAATATTTAGTCAAGTTTGCCAATTGTTCACTAACCTCATTTGCCCATGCTAGCAAACTCACTCAGTGCATGTAGCATGGATTACTACTAACACACCTGTGGAGTGAAATTTCAATCCATGCATTAACTGTTGATTCCTCAGATAATGCACACAAAGTCAAGCAAAATTTCTGCTAATAGACCTCCTGGTTTAACCCAGAGGTCCATTGGCTGAAAGCTGAAAATTAGCTTGATATTCTTATTATTTTTCACTGACAATGAGTTATTAATATCTGGGTGGAATCTCTACACCACAGGTGTTTTCATGGTAGTCCAGTCTGTACGTACTGGATGATCTTCTCAATCTGAGATGTACAATATCCCTCCCTGATTCAGAGGCACACACACTTCTTGTAGGGAGCAAGTCCAATTGTAGTACAGTGGAACCCTGGTAATTGAATAGCCACTTTGCCAATGAAACTTATTCAATTAACAGAGGTATTCAGTTAACAGGGATTGTGTCACTTTCCTGTATTCTAGAGATAAACTTAGCTTTTGTTCTATTATATCTTGTTTGACAGAGCTCCATGCCTGTATTGGATGTACTGAGGTCAAATGGGCCTACAAACAAAGGAAAACTGTGGAGAGTCAGGGTAATTTCTGGACAGATTACAATATTTTTTATTCAATTAATGGGAGTTTACTCTATAACCTGTATTCAATTAACAGGTCAAATTTGTACAGGAGGTGTGGTAAATGGTTATGTGTGGGAAATTATATTCAATTAACAGGGATATACAATTAAGGAATATCCAATTAAGTGGACTCCACTGTATTCTCAAAATAAGGAAGATACGAATCTGCCTCTGAAAAAGTCATTCTTCTCTTGACAGGAACAAGGTGCCACCTGCAGTACAAAAGGATTGCAAATGGCACTTTGTTCCACTCAAGGAATAATATAAAGCTTTAGAAACCACCCCACCAATTGTATAACCTCTTTGTTTGGTGATTATAGACCAAACTCTGTCATTAGTCCTCATACCCCACCCCTCCCCATATTGGCATTGGCACATGTAAAATAAATTAGAAACGGATACTCTCATTTTCAGTTCTCTGATAGAAAAGTCTTTTTCCGTAGTGCACTTCTTTGTGAATAAGGGCTTATGCTGCCCTCGTACACCTCATCCCCCACCCCACACCTCTGGCACTCTTGTGAAAAAGCATAAGTGTTAGTAAAGTTTCAGTGAATGGATCTCTGGGTTGAACTGAGAGGTCCATTAGCTGAACTGTTTTTTGTGCTTCTTATGCTTTTTCACAGACATTGAGATTTATCCTGTGGGTGTTTTAATAATATTCCACGCTCCACTAACTGCAATTGCAAACTATTTTAACTCTATTATATACCACAAGGTGGAGCAGTGCTTGTTTACTATGTTCAATACAGCTTGTATGACCTGTTAGTTTTAAAAATACCTTGTATTGCACATTAGTTATAAGTTTTGAAAATATGTGTACAATGTTCCAAACTTCTATTGTATCAATTTCAAAACCCAAGCTCTGTGTTACTGGTGTAATCTAATGTGATAACCTTAAATGCCTAGGTCTTTAGATTACCCCAATTTGAAACCATTTACAGGTGTGCCCAAATTAGAGAAGGTGTGAAGACATCAAGAAACAAGAAAAAAAAATTCTCTCTGCCTCTTCTACATTTGAGAATAACATCCCTCGTAATATGCCCATAAAAACACAAAGAAAGGCATGGCAATAAAACATAACAAGATAAGGCTGTTATTTCTGGTTTCAATGTGCCCAAATTAGGGCAAAAGGGTATGCCCAAAATAAAAGAATTTAAAAAGTCTTGTAAATGCCTGTAATGTCCACCACAGTGGGTAGAATTGGTATAAATGATGTTAAACTTGACTTTATGGTTGTGCTGTGGTCATGATATTGCCAAAGATGCTGAAAGTGACCTTAAATACCAATAAAAATAAAAATTATATACGATATACTGTGCTCAGTTGGTTACTGGTACAGTACAGTATGGACTGGTCATTTTCAATGGGGTGGGCAATATTTCCACGGACGCTATAATATTAGATTACAAACACTAATTATAGGAATAATCATCAAAAATTTAATTAATGAAGCACCGGGTTGTACCCGGTGCTTCATTCATTAAAATTTTGCTAATGATGATTTTTATTACCTGGTAAACATATGCATGGACATTACTGCCCACGTATGGATTATGACCAATCCACATCGTCTGTACCGTTAATAAACAAAATATCATGCAATTTGACACACAGGACGGAAATGATTCAGTGCTGAGTACTAGATATGTCTGGCATGAGCCAAAAGAGGAAAACTTCAAGCACAGGGAGCATACTCTACGAAAATTATCTTAATCATGACCATGAGGAAATTTTCCACTGGGTGGGTAAAGTTTCCACGGACGCTATAATATTAGATTCCAAACATTAATTATAGGAATAATCCTCAAAAATTTAATTACTGAAGCACCGGGTTGTACCCGGGGCTTCATTAATTAAAATTTTGCTAATGATGATTTTTATTACCTGGTAAACACATGCATGGACATTACTGCCCACGCATGGATTATGAGCAATCCACATCGTCTGTACCGTTAATAAACAAAATATCATGCAATTTGACACACAGGACGGAAATGATTCAGTGCTGAGTACTAGATATGTCTGGCATGAGCCAAAAGAGGAAAACTTCAAGCACAGGGAGCATAAAATTATCTTATTCATGACCATGAGGAAATCTAAGTTTTCACTCATAGATTTCAAATTCAACTTATATTTTCTTGCTGTCACCCATGAAATACTTTTGGCACCTACTTACCTGGTAGAGTACTAAATTATTTTTAGTTATCCAAGTTTGTCCATATGTCTTTGCCTTGTTACAATTTATGGGAGAGTGCCTAGTGGCACTCTCCCACAAATTGTAACAAGGCAATGGGGGTGCGGTGGCTCAGTTGGTAGAGGTGCAGTCTGCAAGCCGAGGGGTCTCCGGTTCGCATCCCACCTTTGGCACCCCCATTGCCCACTAAGGCGTACTGCATGTCGATGGTCACGGATGGTGCACCTGTCTTCAACCAATGCTAACCCCTGCTTGTGTGGAGTTGGTATGTTGGGGAGCTGACAGTTGCTCGCTGTTGCTCGGTAGTTCTCTCCGGGTACTCCGGCTTTCTCCACCTGTAAAACTGTCACGGTCATGGTTAGCCATTGTGCAGAAATATGTGACCTTAAACACCAATAAATAAATAAATAAATAAATGCAACAAGGCAAATCTTCACATACTAAATAATTTGAATTAAAAAATAACATAAAGCACATCCACAGAATATGAAGCCTTCAAGTTGTTGTACCTGCACTTCGGAATAAAGCCCAAATATGGGCTTCCAGCACTCTACCAGTTAACTGGTAGAGTGCTAAATTAGTTTTCAAAGGTGATTTGTAACGTAAGTATTTTTTTTTTTTAAAGATCCCATGCCACCAGCTTGGGGCATCCAAGATTTATAAGATTTTATTCATAACATATTGTTTTGTCACAATTTATTAGAGTACCTGCTTCTGAAAAAACTTTTTTTTTCTACTGCCCAGAAAACAGCAAGCTACATATGTAATTCATACAGTGTGAAGCCACTAAAGTGTCTTTCAGCACATTTCAAGAGAGTCCTGACAGTGGCTTCTAGTACTTAACCCTTTACCCAACAAATCGGCCACATCCGCGTAATATGCAGATTCAGCAGCTGAAAAAATATTATTTTTAACAAAATTTCAACAAAACCATATCATGTGACCCCTCTTTGGAATGAGCTCGTTGAGCCCATTCCAATGAGGGGGGTCACATGATATGGTTTTGTTGAAATTTTTCTGAATTTTAAAAAATTGTTTTTAAAATAATACATTTTGATATTGTCTGCATTGGTTAAAGGGTTAATGGCTGACGTGGAATGGTCACTTTCTATGGGTGTGCAGTATTTCCATGGACGCAATAATATTAGATTTCAAACACTAATTATGGGAATACTCATCACAAATTTAATTAATGAAGCACCGGATTACAACCAGTCCACTGTGACTGTACTCTAACTACATTGTGTACTTGTGCAAGACACTTAATCGCAATTGCCCTGGTGGGCACTGTGTACTTACTGCATGTTAATGGGGTACTTGCCTTGAACCACTGCTAACCCTGCTTGTGCAGAGTTAGTATGCTGGGAACTCTCACAGTTGCTCACCACTGCTCGGTGGTTCTCTCCTGGTACCCAAACTTCTTTTACACATAAAACTGTCAGACATGATGTGACCTTGGCTGTTGAAAGTGTTGTTTAACCCTTTACCCAATGCAGACGATATCAAAATTTATTATTTTAAATAACATTTTTTAATTTTTTTCAAAAAATTTCAACAAAACCATATCATGTGACCCCTCGTTGGAACAAGCTTGTTCCAACGAGGGTTCATATGATATGGTTTTGTTGAAATTTTGTGAAAAATTATATTTTTTCAACTACTGAATTTGCATATTACGCGAGCGAATGCGGCTGATTCATTGGGTAAGGGTTAACCCTTTACCCAACATGAAAAGCAGGTGACACATGCAAGCAAAATTCTGGAATAACCATTTTTTCCATAATGCAGGCCGGTTTTTGCCATTACGTTGGTTAAAGGGTTAAAAAGCATTTCCTGATCCTTGGTTTTGATCTCTTCCAGGATATTGGTAGAATACAGCGAGCACTAGACAAGTCGCAATCAACCATTAAAGACCTCAATGGTTGCTTAGATGATGCTAAGAAAGAACGCAATCAGCTGTTTGAGGAGATCATGAGGTTGCAGAAATTGTGTTATGCATCTAAAGTGAATGGAATCATTGACAGATATCAAGAAAAAGGATTAATCAATAACACAAATATGGATGAGACTAGTACCACCAAGAACGACGGACCACTACAATCCACCGCTCTCAGTGGAAAACCTACAGAAGTTACATTCACTCCCCAAAGAATAAGATCGTTATCAGCTGACCGCCTTTCTGAGCGAACTTCTAAAGTTTTAACAAGTAGCCCTTCTGTATCAAATGTGACAGCTAGTCCAATGAGTAAGCAAGCTGGCATCAAAGATTCAAGTCGTTATAACTTTGATGCTATTTCTCCCATTCATCCCTCCTTTAGCCATGAAATTTATCCTCATAGAAGACAAGCTTCCTATGCCAATAGATCTAAGTTTTATAACCTCAATGAGCCTGAAACACCCTCCATTTCACATTGTATTGATGAAAAATGTACTCCAAGTCCTTTAAAAGATGGTGCTTTTTCGATTGATCGTATTTCTTGGGCTCCAGTTAAAGAGAAGCGATCTGTTAATAGAAGTGAAATTATGAAAGGTATGTCCCCAGAGAGGATCAACCATGATAGACATTTAGGCTTCGGTACGCCAAGAAATGATTCAAGTATTGCAACAAACATATCTGGTCGCTCGTCTTTCGTAGATGTCATATCATCCGATATTAATGATAGCATTAACTCCCCTGAAAAAATAGATCAACTTTCTCGTAATTCAACACACATCAGACATCAATATTCAGACAAAGATGATGGCTTTATGGATGACAGTCTCCCAAGAAGACTGAGTTACAATGACACGAGCACATCTCGAGTTCAGTCTTACCGTTCTAGCTTCCATGATCGGCATTCGCTATCTCCACATAGATCCATGAATGCATCCATGGCCACAACTCCAAGACGTGGCATTCTAAAAACATTTCGCTCGCCATCCAGAGATGATAGCACAAGACACATTCCAGCTGAGCATCCTTACTCTCCGAGACGCACACCAGATCCAGAATCAGATGTGGATTATGAAATAGTTAGAAACTTACAAGAGGATTTCGACACCTCATGCTCAGGGGAACCTGAACGGATGCGGAACATGTCGTGGTATGATTTCTCACTGTATGTATATAGTAACTAACTTAGAAACTAAAATACCTCTCATCACACTGAATAAGTTTGAAAAACTTGATTTATTCAAAGGATGAATTCAGGACATAAACAATATTGTCCCTGTATCCTGATAAATTCTGTCTTTTGATTGGTCAAAATGCCTTGGACAAATAGCCATGGTAAAGGGTGTGCCCAGCATCCAAGGCATATGAGAGCATGCAACATCCAGGGTATTAGCACACACAAAACTTAGGGGGTATGTGGTTTAAACGAAAGCTTTCTGCATTTGCTCACCTCGACATAAAAATCGAGCCAAAAAACCTGAAAATAGTCACAAATGTCATCAGATTTCCAACAATTAAATCATAAAAATAAAATTAGAGCAAATAATTTGTCCCCTGAGTACCAATGTGTTCTATGTGCCAGTAGGCACATAGAACACATTGGAACTGAAGGGACGATATGTCATCAAAATACTGTTTACTAGTTTTCTTAACGACACAAGGGATGTAACTCTGTCTGTTATCTTCTGCGATTATAAAAACAAAATAATTATCACAAATTTGGTCCAAGTGATTGTGGAGCTGAGAAAAGCATCCACAAATTTATTTCCACTATGTTTGTATTCTGTTTCAAATGGGACAAAAACGTTATCTCCGCCAACATGTATGGTATATGGAGATTTAATACCTGGATGTCTTATTTAAAACACCTCGCCTGAGACTCGGTGTTTAAAAACCAACATCCAGGTATTAAATCTCCATATACCATACATGTTGGCAGAGATAACTTATATTAAAAATTTTTTTAATTTTTGTTCTCTTGACAAAGACAATAAATTCTGTATCCAAATTTACCCGAAACTCTATTGGAATAGACTTGAAAAATCCTTCCCTCAAATTTGTCACATAACTGCATTTCAGCAGCATAAAAAAGGTTGACTTGGGCCTTGTGGAAATTTTGAATGTGTTGAAACACATAAATATGAAATACCCATCTGTGATTTAATTGAAGAACTTATTAGTTAGTCAACAACCAGATCATGTGACTCCGCATTGGAATGAACTTGTTCCAATATGGGGGTCACATGATATGATTTTGTTGAAATTGTTTTAAATTTTCTTTTTTCGACTGTTTATTTTGTAATTCATGCTGGTGTATGTGGCATTTTTGATACGTAAAGGATTAATGCCTCATTGTTATGGGATTGTCCGAGTCAGCCAACCTCCTGTCAACTTTGCATCTGATTTCTTCTGAGGGCTTGGCCCCTCAAAAATAAGCCCACCCATCAGACATGTTAAGCTGAAGAATTGGAAAATAGTGAGATTTCTAAGGCAAAATAGTGAGATTTTAATTTTTAACCCTTTACCTAACATGAAAAGCAGACGACACTCGCAAAAAAATTCTTGAAAAACTACTTTTTTTCATTTTTTGTCTCAAAAACATAGGTTATGACCCCTCGTTGGAACGAGCTCGTTCCAACGAGGGGTCATAACCTATGTTTTTGAGACAAAAAATGAAAAAATATTGAAAATTAATTGGCGATTTTTGAGAATAGCGCTGGCCGGTTTTGGCCGTTACGTTGGGTGAAGGGTTAAATGGCTCAAAAGAGTAAAATTTATTGACTTTAGGCCCCCCAAAATTAAAAATCTGTTTTTCAGGCCCTCCCGCATTGTCCATCTGGCAACCGCATCTTCTCTTTTTATAACCAATGCAAACTTGAAAAATTAAAAATTAAATGGTTTATGTCTGATATTTTTTACCCAAGTAAATAAAATTGCCACTTGAGTGAAACCGAAGCCTTCTTGGACACAAGGGATGTAATACACCACCACCATGCTATTCTGAAGGTTATGAGGCCTAAAATATAAAACAAACCAAGAACCTGAACTTTTTAATTTTAAAGAAATAGTTACAAAAATAAAAATTAAAATACAAAAATGCCCACTCGCATGCAATTTTACAAAAAAATGGCCTGAGAAACAGAAGATCTACTTTGTGAGGCCTTAATAGAGAGATTTTGTTAAAAATCCCACTTTTAGGCTCGTTTAACAAAAATAACTGTGTTGCGTCCTTGGGCAAGGCACTCGATTGCCCATGTGGGGACACAGTGATGCTATGTACTAAAGCATACTGCATACCAATGGTGCCCTTGTCTACAACCAATGCTGACCCTGCTTGTGTAGGTTTAGTATGTTGAAGAATCTTGACAGTGCTTGCCACTGCTTGGTGGCTCTCTCCGGGTACTCTGGCTTCCTCTACCCTCAAAACTGCCTGACACGAGGTGACATTGACCGTCAACAAGCCAGAAAATAAGCAGACTGACATCTGCAAAATGAGGTCCCAGAGGGTGAATTTAGTGATGCTACCCTGCATAGGGTAGCATCATTAAATTTACCCTCTGTGAACTTCAAACTGAATCAGGAGCTCAAAACTAAACAGAAAGAGGTACCCAGAGGATAAATTGGCCCACTGTATGAGATAGCATCATCAAATTCACCCTCTGAAGGCCTTATTGTGCAAATGTCAGACTGCTTATTTTCAGGCCTGACTGTCAAAATTGTCATTAAACCACAATGAATAAAGTGCCAGAGTACCTGCTGTACTACATCTGTAGACTTTATCGCGTGTTTCTAGGAGTTAATATACTTACAGTATGATGAGAGGTTAATATATTTAGATTAGAACTTGTAAAATGTAGATCAAGTGGATCCAGACTGGAGAAATTATCATTCAATTTAGAATTAGGTGTGAAATGCCCTTCTGTAAATTGAAGAAATTGTGACAAATATAAATTGTCTAGTTTCAAGTATTGCAATGGTGAATGCCTAATTTTTCGAAATCATCTTGAATTTATGGTTTTCATCAAGGCAGTCTGTGAATTCTATTCATGTGCAGCTGAGAATTCTTTAGCGTAGAGAATGTTTGTTACAAGGCTGAACAAACACTGGAAAGCAATTTTCAAATTTATGTAAATTCTTTTACACTTGTCACAAGGTTTAGATGTTGATGAGCTTGTTCGTTTGTGTTTCAAAAATGAAAAGAAGAGAAAATTGTTGAACATATTTTTGCTGTATTGTAAAAATGGGCTTATTCGTTAGGTATACAGTAGAACCCTGTTAATTGAATAGCCGCTTTGCCAATGAAAATTATTTCATTAACAGGAATATTCAATTAATAGGGATGTGTCTCTCATGTATTTTAGAGATAAACTTAGCATTTATTCTACTATATCTTGTTTGACAGAGCTCTATGAGCTCTGTCAAACAAGATATAATAGATTAAATACCTGTATTGGATGTACTGAAGGCAAATAGGCCTATAAACAAAGGAAAACTGGGGAGAGTCAAGGTAATTTCTCGACAGGTTACAAGATTTTTTATTCAATTAACAGGAGTTTACTCTATAACCTATATTCAGTTAACAGGTCAAATTTGTTCTGGAGGTATGGTAAATGGTTTTGTGTTGGGAAATTATATTCAGTTAACAGGGTTATTCAGTTAAGAGATATCCAATTAAGTGGGTTCTTTTGTACTGAGGAGCAAATTGTTTTTCAAATGCACTACTTTCCTTTTTGAAACCTAATGTAGAGTACGCGAGGGTTTGAGGTGGGAGTTTTCGATTTTGCAGATAAGGTTTCAATTTTAGTTCGGTTTCAGGAACAAACCACAATTTCGGTTCAGTTTTTAAATATTTTAAGGTACAATATAAGTAATGGAAAGATAGCTTGAAGTTAGGTGACAAGTTATTTTCGATGTCAAAAAAACTAATTATTTTGTGAATTTTTGTTGTCCATCTGTATTTATGAACAATTCTTCACAATTTAACCCTCTGCACACTGATGTCAAAATGGCAAAGTTTTCAGCAGCAAATATTTCACATAATGCAGCTTGATATTTTACCAAATATACCTTATTTGACAGAGCTCCGTGAGCTCTGTCAAACAAGATATAATTCGTTAAATTCATAGTTGAACAGGAGAAAAACGGGAGTGGTTGGAAAAAATTATGTTGCACTACTAGAGTGACAGGGGTTAAACTCAAAAAAATAAAAAATTATAACGTTGTTTAGAATTCTGACGGCATCGAAAATAACATGTTACGTATTTTCAAGCTAAATTTCCCATTACTTATATAGCACCTTAAGGACATATAGGCTTCTTAATATGGAAAAAAATTGCAATAGGTTGTTCGACACCACTCAGTGCAAAAAAACCTGTCTGTAAGTATTTCCATTGGATTCAGCCTAACTTCCCTTTGGAGGGTGGGGGGGGGGGGGGCGCGGTGGCTCAGTTGGTAGAGGTGCAGGCTGCAAGCCGAGAGGTCCTCCGTTCGAATCCCACCTGCGGCAACCGTGTTGTGTCCTTGGGCAAGACACTTCACCCCCATTGCCCACGTGGGGGCATGGTGATGCTGTGTACTAAGGCGTACTGCACATCGATGGTGCACCTGTCTTCAACCACTGCTAACCCTGCTTGTGTGAAGTTGGTATGGTGGGGAGCTGACAGTTGCTCACCGTTGCTTGGTGGTTCTCTCTGGGTACTCCGGCTTCCTCCACCCATAAGGCCACACAAAGTAGATCTTCTGTTTCTCAGGCCATTATTGGTAAAATTGCATGCAGGCGAGTGATTTTTTATTTTATTTTTTTTTTCTGTAATTATTTCTTGGCCATCAAAGTTCATGTTCTTGGTTTATGTTTTAGGCCTCATATTCTACGGAACAGCATGGATGATGGTGTATTTCGTCCCTTGAGAGCAAGAAGGCTTTGCAGTGCTAAAGCATTGCAAAGCCTTCTTACGCTCAAGGTACAAATTTATCAATTTTTTAACTTGGGTAAAATATCAGACATAAACCATTTAATTTTTATTTTTTTAAGTTTACATCGGTCATAAAAAGAGAGCATGCGGCAGCCAAAAGAACCATGCGGGAGGGCCTGAGAAACAGATTGTTTATTTTTTTAGGCCTAAAACTGTCACGGTCATGGTTAGCCATTGTGCCGAAATATGTGACCTTAAACACCAATAAATAAATAAATAACTTCACTTTGATCATTCTTAGGTGCTTTTGGGGATCAATTGTGCATGTTATTGAGTCGGACAAAAAACACAAATTAGAGTAACAAGTGAATAAAGTAGATCTGATCTATGGTATGTTCTCATTATCACATTATCTCCTTTATTGACTCGTCTGGTCGACAAGTCAATAACGGATAAAATGTGACAATTAGAGTACGACGTATTGCTCCTTTATTGGGTAGATTAAGAGATGAGAGTCCATAGGTGTCAGGATGGAGTACACTACAGTCAAAACTAGAAGTCCTATCATGAAATGCACACAAATAGCACATCGATCTGCGCGTTAATCTACGCGTTATGACCATAGTAAGGCTATCAAATTCTGTACATATGGCCTGTGCACAAGCAATGTTTCAGCCAATGGACCTCCGGGTAACCCGGAGGTCCATTGGCAGAAACATTGCCTGTGTTTGCTATGAGCAACCAGGAGAACCTGCCGTGCTTTGGATGCTATTCAATATGGCAATTACGCGCAATTCCTACGTGCAATTAAGCGTAGATAAGCGCACAGTTTGTGACAGGACTTCTAGTTTTAACTGTAGTTTGATCAGTTGATTCACCATTCGGCCAGTTTTTGCTGGGTGTTGTGATTTGGCTTTTGAGTCTCCTACAAAAAACGGAACCAAACTGGAAAACCCCAAAACCGCCTAGCTCCGGGGAGGGTGATTTAACTAACCAACATAGTTGCCATAAATCTAGTCATTTTATCCACAAGAAAAATTTCCACAGGTACAGTTAAAACTAGAAGTCCTGTCATGAAATGCGCACAAATAGCGCGTCGATTTGTGCGTTAATCCTCGCGTTATGACCATAATAAGGCCATCAAATTCTGTACATGTGGCCTGTGCACAAGCAATGTTTCAGCCAATGGACCTCCGGGTAACCCGGAGGTCCATTGGCAGAAACATTGCTCGTGTTTGCTATGAGTAACCAGGAGAACCAGTCGGGCTTTGGACGACATTTGATATGGCAACTGCGCGCAATTCCAACACGCTATTAAGCCTAGATAAGCGCACATTTCGTGACAGGACTTCTAGTTTTAACTGTAGGTCAATGTGTTTTCCCTTACACTGTCCAGGCTACTCAAGGACTAGGCTGACAGCGAGATTCAGCCAATACCTACTCTTTCCAACTGACTACTCCGAGTCAGAAAAATGGAACAGTGAGTTTGAAAAAAAGGATCGGCCACAGATTTGAGTCAGAATTTTGGAAAATTTTGTCCGCTTATTGGAAAACACAGACAATTTGATCAAAAATTTGAAAATCACTTTGGCCCCAAAAATATGACAAGAGCAAATTAAATTGATATTATTATTGAATTTCCAACTTTTGGAATTTACATGACCTAATTTCCCACTTTTGGAATTTTGGGCAATAATTGAGGGGTGGGGGTAGGGATGAGATACCCTTCCACCTCCACCCCACCATACACAAATCCCCTAGCTGTGTCCCTGAGTGCTATTCATAAAAAGTTGCCATTCAAATTTTAATATTCGCGAATTCCTAGTTTTGTCTCACCTGTATCATTTTTTGGGGGGGCTCTTATGACCCTTTCCAGTTAAATGGTTGAGTGCTAGAGTATTTTTTTCAAATGGCAATTTGTAACACAGGTATTTTTCTCAAAGATACCATGCTACTAGTAAGGGGAGCTAAGTTTGGCAGAATTTTGTTGAAAAATAGGTGTTTTGTTAAAAATTATTGGAGAGTGCCATGTGGCACTCTCCAATAAATTTTAACAAAATAATTTTATATAAATTTTTTTTTTCTATTCGCCGAGTAAAGAACAAGATAATGCACATTGTAAAGCCATTAAAGTGGCTTTTATTACTTTTCAGCATACCCACGATAGTCGCTTCAAGCACTCAACCATATAAAGAATTCTTCACATTGAGAAGGACAATCTCCATAATGAATTGCATGGAAATGGGAGTCCTTCATAACATGTTAGGGTCAGGGCTGGGATTACTTTGCCAATGCTAATAAGTGTAGAGGCCATGTCCACAATGATTTATCCATTATGTGGTCATTTTTATCTCTTTCTCAGCTGCAAGGAGTATTGAAGAAAGTAATATTAAATAACTCTAAACAGGGAGTAAGTGTGTACCATTTCTCAATTGTGTGCCATTGACAGAGATTGTACACATGCATACAGATAAGTGATAGCATTGCAGATCAATACATAATTTCTTATATTCTGGAACCAGTTGTTCTCACATGTATTTTTTTATTTTTGACACTTTTCTTTTCTATCAGCAGCTTTGGTAGGTTACACTCCACAGCAGATAATGCATGGACCCATTATCTAACATTACAGCCATAACTGCCCACTGTTTATCACAAAAAAATCACCATTCAAATTTTATTATTTTTTTTGCTTTTTGTCTGCAAAACATACCTTTTGATCCCTTTTATTTTTATCCCCTCCCCCAATAAAGTTATGGGGCATGGTATACTGGATTCAGCTCATATGTCCATCTGTCAGGCCATTTGTCTGTTGGTCTCTTTGTCTAGGCATCCATCTGTCCTTGGACACAGTTTTGTCCAGGGCATTCATTTGTCCTTCTTTTAAGAATCAATTTTTTTTAAACTTAGGAGATATTTTAACCACCATGGGAACCTGTGCACGTGTGATTTTGGAATCATTTTGCCATGTCATTGCAGAGTTGTTGCCCTTTTTGACTTAGACTTTTCTTCACAACCT
Source organism: Pictodentalium vernedei (assembly GCA_031216915.1). Taxonomy (NCBI): domain Eukaryota; kingdom Metazoa; phylum Mollusca; class Scaphopoda; order Dentaliida; family Dentaliidae; genus Pictodentalium; species Pictodentalium vernedei. The sequence goes on from CM062297.1 coordinate 63,560,381, forward strand.
TCATCATGTTGTTTGTGCTTACATGTTATTTATTGATGTTTAAGGTCACATATTTATGCACAATGGCTAATCATGACCGTGACAGTTTTACAGGTGGAGGAAGCCGGAGTACCCGGAGAGAACCACCGAGCAACGACGAGCAGCTGCCAGCTCCCCAACATCGTAACTCCGCCCTGCAGCACAGGCAGGGTTAGATTGGTTGAAGACATGCGTACCATCGACGTGCAGTATGCCTTAGTACACGGCGTCATCGTGCCCCCACATGGGCAATGGGGGTGAAGTGTCTTGCCCAAGGACACAACGCGGTTGCCGCAGGTGGGATTCGAACCGAGGACCTCTCGGCTTGCAGCCTGCACCTCTACCCACTGAGCCACCGCGCCCCCATGCTTACATGTACTTGGTCACTTTTTTAAACACAGAGGTTAACCAGCATGGGAACTTGCAGCACTGTTATTTAGGGATCGCCTAGACTTATTATACGGGGGCTATATAGGAATCACCCTGTACGTCTGTCCGTACGTCCATCCGTCTGTCCATCCGTACGTCTGTACATCTTTCCGTCCGAACAAATTCTTGTGTGCGCAACTCCTCCTACATTAAAGAACCGATTTTGAAGAAACCTTTCAAACATCATCACTACTAAGTGAACATGCGCATATTCCAAAATGTTTGATCTGCGACAATTTTAACCAGGTTATCTCTCTTGAACTTTGATTTAATATGAGTTTCTACATGAAATTCTTGTGTGCGCAACTTCTCCTACATTTATCAATCAATTTCCTTATGGCCTTCGCCTACATGATCAGAAGTGCATTCCTCTAAAACCCCAAAGCGGAGGTATTAATCACCTTCAGTGATAGTTCTAGTTTTTGCAGTGTTATTACCCTTTTTCGACTTTAGAGGGCAACCACCATCCCAGGGGAGTGACGTCATTAATAAGAAAATAGCATACTTTCCAGGAAAAAATATATTCTTAGTGCGTTCAATCTAGGAGAAAACCAATAAGATATTCGGAAAGCTTGTCAAGAAATGTGGTATACACCCAAGGTATATACTTCAAAACACGCAGACTAGCACCGCATGTTAGCATTAATGCACTGAAGTGACCTCAAATGAAATTGGCATGACTGCATACGTCATTTCCAGACTTGTACTTCAGTTTGACAGGGCGCAATGATATCAAATGTATATTTCTCTCCGATAAACTGATAGAGCAATTTGAGGTGTGCTGAAGTTTTTTTTGGAGTGTTCTGGTTTCGATTTTCGTCTGTAAGGTCAGTCTTATTTCTGGAAGCAAAACAGTTGTTTTTTGTTATTTATTTATACCTCTGCAGACATGATTTGCGATGATTAAATAGTTCTGATGCCAATTAAATATGCAAATAGGTTGGTCCTGTGGGTGGGGTGAGACAAGCCTATCTCTCCCAGCTGTCCCCCACGACATTATATATCTCATTACCTTAGTTGCGGGAGAAAATATGATGCACAACTGAATATGAAGCTTTCAAACTGCAGCATCTGCACTTCACTTCAAAGTCCAAATATATGCTTCCAGCAATCTAACAGTTAACTGGTAGAGTGCTAAATTATTTCTGGTCCTCCAACATTGTTCACATGTCTTTGCCTTGTTATAATTTAGGGGAGAGTGCCAATAGGCACTCTCCCCTAAATTATAACAAGGCAAAGCCTTACAGACTAAATAATTTCACTTTTAAAGATAATGTGATACATATCCACAGAATATGAAGCCTTTAAGTAATGGTACCTGCACTTCTGAACAAAGCCCAAATATGGGCTTCCACAGCATTCTACCAGTTAAGAACTTGGCTTTTCTTCTACAGGGCCTCTTTATGTATCTTCTACCTTTCCTTTATGCACAGACTCCATTTATCATTTGACGATTTCAGCATATTTAATTTCACCTTCAGCATTTAAAACTTAACATTTACTATTTATCACATTCTACAAACAGTACAGTCACTGTGCACGGGTCGTAATCCATGCATGGGCAGTGATGTCCACCCATGTATTTACCAGGCAATAAATAGACAGAACGTGATGTGTGTTTGAATCGGTGAGTGTTTTACATAACGAGTTCAAATAGCATAGTCATATTTTGTGAGAGCCATTGGCTCGAGTGAAATATGACTACGCCATTCCAACTGGTTATGTAAAACACCCACAGATTCAAACACACATCATGTTCTGTGTTTATTACAAATCCCATGGTTTAAAATTCATTTAAATAAACAAATTTTAATTCCGATGTTTAAACCCAAAGGTGAAGAGTCCATTTGTTTTGTTTGAAGCTGTACTGATCAAATGGATCTATAAAAAATCAAAACAACCTTTTGAGAACCAGGCATATTTGTTGAAATTTGTATTGCTGTTTCTCTTCGGCTGATGTCCATTCACACCTAACCATTTGGTGGCTATTACTGATCGTAAAAATAAGTAGAAATGTTTTGCAAAACAGCTGGGAGAAATCTTTTTAAAAGCAGTTCAAAGCATGTCAAGATATCCAAAGATTTACCAAAATAAAGTTGACCAATTTAGATATAATGTTATCTGCAGACGAGGGGGGCGTGGTGGCTCAGTTGGTAGAGGTGCAGGCTGCAAGCCGAGAGGTCCTCGGTTCGAATCCCACCTGCGGCGACTGCATTGTGTCCTTGGGCAAGACACTTCACCCCCATTGCCCACGTGGGGGCACGGTGACGCTGTGTACTAAGGCGTACTGCACGTCGATGGTGCACCTGTCTTCAACCCATGCTAACCCTGCTTGTGTGGAGTTAGTATGTTGGGGAGCTGACAGTGGCTCGCCGTTGCTCAGTGGTTCTCTATGGGTACTCCGGCTTCCTCCACCTGTAAAACTGTCGTGGTCATGATTAGCCATTGTGCAGAAATATGTGACCTTAAACACCAGTAAATAAATAAATAATAAATATATCTGCAGACGAGACTGCAACGGGACTGGGTTAATGCTGTGGTTGGAAATGACTGGGGTGTTTTTTTAATATTATCTCATTTTAAGTAATTTTTTGTGAATCGACTTTATTTTGCTTTGGACTTTTTTATTTTCCCACTATCGATATTTGTATAACCGATGCTTCATTAAGTAAATTTTTGATGATTATTCCTATAATTTGTGTTTGGGCTCTAATATTATTGCGTCTGTGGAAATATTGCCTACCTGTGGAAAGTGACCAGTCCGCAGTGACCATACTGTACTTATAGTGGTATATTTTTGCACATCAGCTAACAACAGATTCACAATCCATCATCAAATATCATCAGTAATCAAATATTTAATATATCAATAAGATGTAAGCAGTAGAGCTGTAGGTTAACTGAAACGGAACCGAGGTTTTTAGTTTTTTAAAAAACCGAAACCGTCGACATCCCGTAATCTAAGATTTTTTGTTTTTTATTAAATACTCTCTTGCAGCAGAAATTCACAGAATATAGCCATCCCAGAGTAGTGAGAGTACCCAGACTCTGCCATTGGCAATGTCTGGGTACTCTCACTACTCTGGGAAGGCTACATTCTGTGAATTTCCGACATTTCAGTTTAGTTGTGTTTGCAGCTTTCCTCAAGTTGTGTGTAGGTTTCAGACCTCGAAAAATGGCCAAGCACAGTAAAAGTTCTGTATATTTAGGTAATTATTATATTGGCCTTCCTGATTCTTCATGTATTATAGCTTATTTCGGGCATTCATTGAGTTTCACTCAATTTCACTACCATTGAATTTTACTTGGCCTCATGAACAAACCGAAAACCGAACTGAACCGAGGTTTTACTCCACCTGAAAAACCGAAACCGAACAAGAAATTTAAAAACCTACAGCTCTAGTAAGCAGTCACAACATTTTGAAGGTGTACATGTTTATGAAAGTGTCGTTTTTTGCCTAAATTCAAAATGAAGATTTTGCAAGTACATTAGAACCTTGGTACATGTATTTGAATTGTCTCTTTACCAGTGAAAATTATTCAATTAACAGGAGTTTTCAATTACCAGGAATTTGCTCACTTTCTTTATTCTAGAGATAAAACTCAGCATTTATTCCATTATATGCTTTTTTGACAGAGCTCCATTAGCATGTAGATTAAATACTTGTACTGTATGAACTCAGGCCAAATAATTCTGTAAATAAGGTTTTTGATGATTGTTGGGATGATGTCTTGACATACTACCATATTGTTTGTATTCAATTAACAGGAATTTACTCTATAACTTATATGCAAGTAAAAATTGGTTTTAAAGGTGTGATAAATGATTTTGCATTTGGAAGTCAGATTCAGTTAACAGGGTTCTTCATTTAAGAAATGTCCAGTTAAGTGGACTCTACTGTACAAAATCACACCACTTTCTTAGTGTTTGAAGTAAGCAGTAAGCATTTTTTCTTGGTGTCTATCACAAAACACACTTTCATCAACACATCATAGTCATATTTCAACTTTAAACAGAGCGCATAGGAAGCATTTCAAAGTTGAGTGGGAGGAGGGGGGGGGGGAGGCTCAGTCATAAATGGGCACACACCATACTCATATATACCAGTGGGTGACACAAGTGCCTCAGTTGCATGGTAGAAATACCAAAAACATATCTATGTTTGCAGGGACTAATACACCTCCACATTAAGAAAGTGCATATGTTTGTCTTCATATTTGACCCTTTGTCTAATGTAATGCCCGAAACCGGCCATCGCTGTTCACAAAAAATACTATCCAATTTTCATTATTTTTTCATTTTTTATCACAAAAACATAGCTTATGACTCCTCATTGGAACGAGCTCGCTAGGCTCGTTCCAATGAGGGGTCATAAGCTGTGTTTTTGTGATAAAAAATGAAAAAATATTGAAAATTAATTGGCGATTTTTTAAAATAGCGCTGGCCTGTTTTGGCCGTTACATTGGGTAAAGGGTTAACCTTATGGCCTACTTGAGGCATTTGCAATGTCAGAGCATGTGTCCTGACCATACCATCGCCAGGAGCTCCTGCTGACAATAAACAAATCAAAGTTATCGTCTGGAAACCATATAGTTATTCAAGTATTTTATTTGCAAGGGTTGTTTTCTTTTCATGTTAGGTAAAGGGTTATCCAATTTCCCAACTAGGCTGCAGGGAGTGCAGTGGCTAAGTGGATATGGCATTGGCCTTCAAATGAAGGCACACAGTTCGATTCCCACCAGGGGTAACTGTGTCCTTGCACAAGTCACTTAATCCTGATTGCCCATCTGGTGAACAGTAGTGCTATGTACTAAGGCATAGTGCTCGTCAGTGATGAACGTCTATACAACCAATGCTAACCCTTCCAAGCCAGAAAATAAGCAGACTGCCATCTGGAAAATGAGGTTCCCAGAGGGTGAATTTAGTGATGCTACCCTGCATAGCAGGGTAGCATCACTAAATTTACCCTCTTACCCTCTGTGAAACTCAATCTGAATCAGGGTCTCAAAACTAAACAGAAAGAGGTACCCAGCGGATAAATTGGCTCACTGTATGGGATAGCATCATCAAATTCACCCTCTGGGGACCTAATTCTAAAATTTCAGATTGCTTATTTTCAGACCTGAACCCGTCTTGTGCGAAGTTAACATATTGGAAGTTTGGCAGTTGCTGGCCACTGCTTGGTGGTTCTCTCTTGGTACTCTGGCATTCTTCACCTCTAAAATGTTTGACACGTGGTGACCCTGGCTGTCGAAAGTGTCATTATTAGACACCACTAAAAACAGTGCATAACAAAAACTAGGCTGTAACACTGTTTATATATACCACATTAATGATATACCACAGTTATTGGAAATTATATCCCAGTCACAAAATTAAAACGCATAAAATACTTGTATTACCCCTACTGTATTATAATAAAAAAACAAGTAATGAAAGCTTTTTTGTGACGATCCGATACCCCCTCTCGCTTCCATTGGAAATGTGCCCACAAAACAAGGCTTTGTCAACAAGTATTTTATCTCCAAGCTTATCATAAACAAATAATACCGTCATCATTATAGGTTCCTTTATTTGATAAAAATCACTCCGTTCAGACATTTTTTCTCCGCGACTCGAAGCTATTAAAACAACAACAGGATTTTACACCTTAGCAATGTTACGTCACCATTATTGTTTTAATGGCGTCTAGTCGCAGAAAAAAAAAATGCCGACCGAAGTGATTTTTATCAAATAAAAGAACCATATAATGATAACAGTATTATTTGTTTATGATAAGCTTGATGATAAAATACTTGTTGACAGTTGTATAACAATACGTGTTGATGAAGCCTCGTTTTATGGGCGCATTTCCGATTGAAACGAGAAGGGGGTATCGAATCACCTAAAAAAAGCTTTCATTACATGTCTTTATATTATAAATACAGAAGGGGTATCAGTATATATATGTATTTTAGGCGTTTTAATTTTGTGACTGCGATATAATTTCCAGTAACTCTGGATATACCCGCTTTTTAAAATCCAACATTATCATGTACAGTTTTCAATTTGATAACCTTTATACAGTTAAAACTAGAAGTCCTGTCACGAAATGTGCGCTTATCTAGGCTTAATTGCATGTTGGAACTGCATGCAATTGCCATGTTGAATGGCATCCAAAGCACGACAGATTCTCCTGGTTACTCATAGTAAGCACAGGCAAAGTTTCTGCTAATGTACCTTTGGGTCACCCGGAGGTCCATTGGCTGAAACATTGCTTGTGCACAGGCTATATGTACAGAAGTTGATAGCCTTACTATGATCATAACGCATAGATTAATGTGCAGATCGACGTGCTATTTGTGTGCATTTCATGACAGGACTTCTAGTATTAACTGTAGCTAGCCACTGTATAGGCAATAGCTAACTGCAGTGTTTTGATATAATTTTTATTTTCGATTGGAATGCAACAGGTTAATTTTCACGCTGCGAAGAAGAATGAAAATAATTCCAGGCATTCCACGCGAAAATAAAAATTATATCAAAACAAAACAATTAGCTATTGTGTTTATTATATTACAATTCATACAGTACGTGGAGAGTGGATTGTAACTAAATCACCTGTGGAGTGGAGTTATAACTCAAGCTATAACTTTCAAATTGTGTACATATCTACAAAAACACAAGCAATGTTTCAGCCAATGGACTCCGGGTTTAACCCGGAGGTCCATTGGCTGAAACTTTACTTGTACCGGTTATGCTTCGCAAGAAATTTGCAATCATTGCATGGGTGGAATCTCCACTCTGCGGATGATTTAGTGATAATACACTCTGCACGTACTGTATATAGAATTCAGAAACGGACAGAAGTTTATTCATAAACACTTAAATCGTATTTTGATTTTTGAAGATGTTCAATCAGCTGTTTACAAAAATAGCTGTTTTTTCAACTGTGTGCATTGATACTCAACTCAACTCGTTAAGCTCTGTAGGTTCAAGGCCAGATATTTCACGATAAAAAATATTGTCAATATCTTCAGAAGTGATGCTCTTTATTCTTCAAATGATGCCATTTTTTAGGTAAAATGTGAATCAATCAATGATTTGCTATCAAGCTGTACATTTGTATCAACAGCAGACTACAATGGAGTATGATCAATGGGAAATAACTCTTCTGAAACATCAAGTTGAAAAAAATAGGTCCAGTTTTTGGAATAACTTGCAAGCAATTAGATAACACCAAAGAGTTAGATAACATTTTATTTATCTAACAGTTGGAAGAATGATATATTTTTTATTTTGGAGGACATCTTTGCCCCAGTAAGGCCCCACAAAGTAGATCTTCTGTTTCTCAGGCCATTTTTAGCTCAACCTTGACGTCTGTTTGTCCCAGTCCATCAACAATTCAATATGGCTCGGTCTAGAGGCTGTATTTATGAACCGATCGTTATCAACGTGGAACGAGAATGAGTGTTTTTGGGTGCGATCTGAAATCCAAGATGGCCACCAGCAGCCATTTTGTACCAAAATTAGTGCAATCAGTTTTTCGGAAGAACTTCTGTATGAAACTTCTGATTTGAATAAATTTTTGTATGAATATTTAGTAACATGGAATACATCACATATAATAAAAGTTTTTTTCTCATGCATAAATTATGCAAATTAGATGAACTTTGATTTATTCGGCCCGGGCTAGAGGCTGTATTTATGAACTGATCTTCACGAAACTTCTTGGGTACCTTTGTTATCACCTTGTGACAAGAACAAGTATTTTTGGGTGTGGTCCAAAATTTCAAGATGGCCACCGACGGGCAATTAGACAAACTTTGATTTATTCAGTGCTACTTATTCACAAGTGCACATTTCAGTACGGCTCTGGCTGGAGGCATCTAACTGTCACCCACCTTTACAATACTTTACCTGTACATTTGTTACAGGCTATAGTCAGTATTTATGTACAGACATTTACAATACTTTACATGTACCTTTGTTATCGGGTCATTACCTAGATGTGTGTCATTGCTGTGTCACATACTATACATGTACATATCTTACACAAGTTGAGCTAGAGTGTCATTGACACTTTCATTTGTAAAATTGCATGTGGGTGGGTGGTTTTTATGCCCCCACCAATTTTGATAGGGGCATTAGGTGTTACCCTTGTCCATCAGTCCATCCGTCCATCCATGCATACGAATGTACGTACATACATCTGTCCTGAATATGGTTTCCAGACGATAACTTTAGTTTGTCTGAACGAAATGAAACAAAATATTATACACAGGTTTATAACCACATAATACAAGTTGTGATTGATAGTGGGCTTGGGTCAATATTGGCAGAGATATGGCTCTCTCCCAACTTTGAAAACATGTTGATATTGGTTTCCGGATGATAACTTTAGTTTAACTGAACAACATTTTATACATAGGTTTATTACCACATAATACAGATTGAGATTGATAGTGGGCGTGGTCCAATATTTTTTGGCAGAGTTATAACCCCTTTCTGACTTAGAGGACATGTTGATCTTGGTTTCCAGATGGCAACTTGAGTTATAGTTGTCAAATTTCAATCAGTCTTGGAATATAACTTATTGTAGACAGTACATGTATTCCAGACAGGTTTGATTTTGCGAGTGGTGCGATAATTTTTAATCTTGAGTTATGGCCCCTTTTTGGACTTTCTTAACCAATAAATATAGTTTATCATAAAGCGGGGACATCAGTGTCCCATGGACACATTTGCTAGCCTGCTGTATTGGTGCTATGTTTTAATGGAGATATGATAAGATATTTATTAACCCTTTACCTAACGAATCACCCAAATCCGCCCATGTAATTTGCAAACTGAACAGTTGAAAAAAATAAATTTTTAAAAATATTTCAACAAAACCATATCAAGTGACTCCTCATTGGAACGAGCTCGATGGGCTCGTTCCAATGAGTGGTTACATGATAGGGTTTTGTTGAAATTTTTTGAAAAAATTTCAAAAAAAGTATTTAAAATAATAAATTTTTTTATTTAATGCTCAGGCATCAATTCACGCTGAAAAATTAAGTCATATTCCCCTGTCGGTCGGCAAAACGAAATATCAAAATGATATTTAGAAATCGATATTTTATCGTAGGTTCGGATCACATGTACTTTAAACGAGTCAGCACATCAGTAATGAATTCCAGAGTCCCAAATACAAACGAATTCGAATAATTGATAGTGACAGTGACTAAATCAATTCATTAAATCAGCGGTTTCAAAGTTTGACTTTCTCATTCACCTTCCAGCGAAAAGCCGAAATCACTTTCAAATTTCTTCAGTTCAACTTCACACGTCTTCAGTGCATTGAGTTAAAAAAAAATAAAATGACGTGTCTTGTTATTGAAAATAAGAAAGTGGTGTTTTTTGTTATTGTTCTATTTCTTCGAAACACATTGCGATTATTTCAATTCGCCAGCCTTGGTAAATCATAAAGTTAGGGGAGAAATAAGACGGGACTACTTTTTGTGCGGATATTCACACATTCCAATGGTTGGAGTTTGGTTGTTGTAATTTTTGTATGGACGCCGGTTCGGCACATAAATTTTGCGCCTTAATGGCAAATAAAGGCCACAAATTGGAGAGTTTGTAGTTGTAGAGCATTCAATAAAAAGAAAATTCACGAAAATTTGATGAATGCGTCGCTCGTGAAGATCCTCATATTTCTTTGTAGCCACTCACGAGATATTTTCGGTATTCATCAAATTTTCGTGAATATCCTCTATATATTCTCTGTGTTGGGTAAAGGGTTAATTCAATTTCAACAAAGATAAATGTCTATAAACTCAAGCTTGGCAATGGGGGTATAGTTTGTACATCTTACATGAAAACCATCCCCAAATTGATCAGTTTTATTAACTTGGGTAAAATATCAGACATACACCATTGACATTTTATATTTTACCCCTGTCTGTCTGTTTGCCGAACCATCCGTCCATCCATCTACATCTTGGGTACATTGTTTTTCTGGCTAACTCCTCTCGCAGTTTTCTAGCTAGGACTTTTTTTATTTCACAGGATGTTTGTACATATTCCAGTGGTGAGCGTACTGTCATGATTTTGATTTGCTTCAATATTTCACAAAATTACAGGTTGTTGAACTTGGTCAATTTTTTGTAGAATTTCACCTGTATGGTCTGTGGTTTGTGTGTGGGGTAGACTTTGTGGGGGCATCATATGTGTCTTACAGACACAGCTCATGTATGAGTAACTACTCACAGTTTGCTCTTCAACCTCCTGTGTCCATATTCTGAGCAGGGGCATGCTTCAGTCTGGTTAATTTTTTTTAAAGTTTGCATTGGTTATAAAAAGAGAGCATGCAACAGCCAAAAAAGGACCATGCAGGATGGCCTGAGAAACAGATTTTTAACTTTGTTTGGCCTAATATAATGTATAGATCATAATACTGGCCTACACTGAGTCCAGGTATATGAACTTGAACCACTCATGATTACGTTGAAGCACAGCTTGTAATGCCTGATGATGCAGTTACTTTAAAATTTTTAAATTGCCCTCTGTGGTGAGAGGACATTAAAACTTAATTTCTCCATCAATTAATTTATGCTTGATAGTCATCCTAACATGGAAAGATACCTCTGTGGTGAGAGGACATTAAAACTTAATTTTGCCATCAATTAATTTTTGTGCCAATTATTACAATGTGCATAAAATTCCATTTGTTAATTCAAATTATTTCCCAATTTACACTTTCACAGAATGCACTGCATTTTTTGTTGTTACAATATTATCAGTGTTACAATATTCTCAGCAAACATCATTTTATGTCGGTCTTTATTTTATACAGTACTGTGATTAGAAAGGCTGTCTTTTTCTTGATTGGATTTCCAGTGGGAACCCTGGGAGGTGAAATAGTGCTTGTTTACTGTGGTAACAAGCTCTGTTTTATTGGCAAAATCGTACCCGGTCACCAATGCCGTGGGGGGGGGGGGGGGGGGAGTGGCGGAGTCCTCTAAAATGGGCAACATGGGTATAAACGATTGGATGGACTTGACTTTATATCAATGTTGCAGTCATGATTAGCCACTGTGCAGAAATATGTGACCTTAAGTCGGAACTCACTGAGTATTTTCAAGATATTTTTCATCAAATCTAGTCTTAAAAGCAGCCGTGACTAGATTTGCTGAAAGATGTATCTTAATGCAACTCAAGGAATCATTGATGAAAAACTCCATTCAGTTTACAAGGGGAAAATTTGATTAAAAATGCCCAAGTTATATTTATTTCAGTGGCAAGACAAATCCTATCCTGGCAGGAATATTTCACCAGCAGCATGCAAGGAGTTAAACACATAAATAAATAAATAAATAAATAAATAAATAAATAAATAAATTTCTTGATTGAATTTGCGACCTGGATATGACACATTTACACTGTCAAATAAAGATTTCATAAATAGAGGATATCTTGTGTTTTTTAGTGGATACCAAAAATGATCTCATGAGTGACCGAGACAAATGTTTATTTTTTGCACGCACTTGCACGAGCAAAAATAGTCATGAGTGAGATAATTTTTGGTATGCTTTTTATAAGAATCTGATCATTCCTATTGATAATTCCACTTGTTTCAACCTTGAATTGATGCATGAAAGTAAACAGCTGATGTCCATTGATACGTGGAAGTGATTTGATCGATACTCGGAACAGATAGCGTCTTGCAATCTGATTCAGCTGGCGGGTTTCATGCATCAATTCAAGGTGAACATATTTGTTGAATTACTGCTGGAAATGATCGGGATCCACTCAAAAACACTAGATTTTCTTTTCATTATATGTTTTCAGAACAAATTGATCATTTCCAGTGATAATTTGACAGGTATTCAACTTGAAGTGATGCTTTGAAAGATGCCATTTTGATTGATAACATGAAAGTGAAAATTTCTATATCTTCACAGTGGGAGATATGATTTCTATTTTTCTGCAATTTTTCGATAATCTATCATTTAGCGTATAATAAATAATATTATTTCAAATTTAAGATTGACACATAAAAAGCTAATGACACGCAATGTTTTTTCATTTCTTTTTCCAAAGTTGAGATACCACAGTCTGATGGGCAGAAATGCAGATGTTTTTTTGTGTGCAGATTTCAGATCATTCACAATCTGGTCTGATTCAGGCTTGTTATTATTATTTATTGGGGTTTAATGACACTTTTGACAGCCAGGGTCACCTCGTGTTGGACAGATTTATGGGTGGAAAAAGCTGGAGTACCCAGAGAGAACCACCGAGCAACTGTCAGACCCCCCAACATACTAGCTCCGCACAAGCAGTGTTATCATTGGTTGATGTCAAGTGCACTATCAAAGTGCGGAATGCCTTAGTACACAGTGCCACTTTGCCCCACAAATAGGCAATCAGGATTAAGTGCCTTGCCCAAGGACACAACACAGTAACCTCTGGCAGGGATTGAACCGTGAACCTTTTGGTTTGAAGTCTAAGCTATAACCACTGAGCCACCACACTCCCATTTGCACTTGTGCAAATTATGTGAACTATCATTTTATTTGTCAACTGTTTAGTGAAAATGAATCAGGGTGACCAATCTTTTGTTTACCTACATTTTCTTTTCCAGATCTTACACAAATATCTTCCCCATGGGAGGTGAAGCATTGCTTGTTTACTGTGATAAACAAGCTCTGTTTTTACTTGTAAAATAGGACCCAGTCACCAATGTGATGTCCATTGATACGCGGAAGTGATTTGATCGATACTCTGAACAGATAGTGTCTTGTTCAGCTGGCGGGTTTCATACATCAATTCAAGGTGAACATATGTGTTGAATTATTGCTGGAAATGATCGGGATGGAAGTCCTCTAAAATGTACAACATGGGTGTAAACAATTGGCTGTAAACGATTGGCTGTAAACGATTGGCTGGACTTGACTTTATCTCCATCTTGTGGTGATGAGTAGCCACTGTGCAGAAAAGTATGTGATAGAGGTGGGTAATATACCGAAACACTGAACCGATACCGATATCATGGGGATACCGAAAAACGAACCAATCATTGGATACTGAAACCGTCTGAATTTTCAAATTTTTCTACATTAACTATTTAGAAGACCTTGTTAGGCTTGATAGCAGTTAAGCGTTCATTTTCATGAAAGAAGAGGCTGATTTTATTTTAATGGACAGCCAATACTTGACTAGAGATCTCTGCCCAGGTGATTTGTTTATTGTCAACAGGAGCTCCTGGCGATGGTATGGTCAGGGCACATGCTCTAACATTTCAAACGCTTCCTGTAGGCCATAAAGTTAACCCTTTACCCAACATAACGACCAAAACCGGCCAGTGCTATTTTAAAAAATCGCCAATTAATTTTCAATATTTTTTTATTTTTTGTCTCAAAAACATAGGTTATGACCACTCATTGGTGAGCTCATTCCAATGAGGGGTCATAACCTATGTTTTTGAGACAAAAAATGTAAACAATTAGTTATTCGAGAAACTTTTTTGCAAGGGTCGTCTGCTTTTCATTTTAGGTAAAGGGTTAAGGTGTGTTTAGGAGAAGTCACAAAAGTACTGTGGATATGATTTGTGTTCATAAGAATGCCGCTGTTGAGCTCATTGGCAGTGCCATTTGTAGAATGATACAAGAACAACTTATTCTGTATTTTCCTGATGTGAATTCTCCTTTGGAACTATCAACAAATCTCAGTCAAGTCAGATCCCGATACCTAGCGAGGTATACTCCCTGAAAAATACCGAAACTGATACCCAACTCAAAATTCCAATCCAACCCATCTCTAATTTGTGACCTCAAACACCAATTAATAAATAAACGCATACATCTCTACTCAAATTTCTTTTGTATTCATTTGTTTACTCTCCAGGTCATAATATTTGTAACGATTTGTGAGTATCGGTTTTGATTCTTGCAAACTCTTTCTGCTAGAATCAATTACGATTTGACGAATAATTTAGAATTTGAAAGTACTGTTATACCCTCGTAAATTCCACCAGTTCATTTTCGAAAGTGAAAAAACAAATCTCCTATTTTATATATTTACTAGAGTTTCTAATTTTGGTGAGTTTCTTGTCACATGTGGAAAACTAAATTATTTCGACATAATGTTTTTGTTTGGTTGTCTTGCTGATAGAATTAATGGTACACTGGCCAAGCCTGAAAAGAGGCCCTCTGACATTTACAGAATGAGGCCCCCAGATGGTGAATTTGATGATGCTATTCTATACAGTGGGCCAATTTATCCTCTGGGTACCTCTTTCTGTTTAGTTTTGAGACCCTGATTCAGATTGAGGTTTACAGAGGGTAAATTTAGTGATGCTACCCTGCTGTGCAGGGTAGCATCACTAAATTCACCTTCAGGGGTCCGCATTCTGCAGATGACAGTCTGCTTATTTTCTGACTTCACACTGGCAGTCTTTTCTGCCTCTATATGCCTTTAACCCTTTACCCAATGCCAACAGTATCAAAAGTTATTATTTTAAATATTATTATTCAATTTCTCAAACAATTTCAACAAAACCAAATCGTTTGACCCCTTCATTCAAATGAAGTTGAGGAGTTCGTTCCAATGAAAGGTCACATGATACGGTTTTGTTGAATTTTTTTGAAGAACTATATTTTTTCATCTGCTGAATTTGTAAATTTACACAGGCAGATGTGACAGATTCATTTGGAAAAGGGTTAGGGACACTTTAAGAATCTACAAGAATTCAATGAACATTTTTCAAGAATTGATTCTGACCAAGTTTTATTTGAGCCCTTTCAAGCAGTGTATTACACCACAAGCATATCATGGATGGCTGAGGGAGCACAGTGGCTCTTTGGTTAGAGCTTTGAACTGTCAAGCAAAATGTCATTGGTTTGATCCTGGCTCTTGTCATCTGTGTTGTATCCTTGGGCAAGACATGTAATACCAATTGCCCATGTAGTTAAACAGTGTTACTGTGTATTCACAAGGCCATACTATGCCATACATCTGTCCTTTAAGACCTATATTTTCCGTGCAACTCAGCCACTGCTACTCTGATTTGAATGATATTTGGTGTTGTGTTGTGATAGAGCATCATGGGGGAACGGTACCTGTATAGCGTGAGTTTTTTCCACACATTTTTGTACAGAGTTATGGCCCTTTTTCACTCTTTCGACTTGGAAAATTATTTGCAAAATTTTTTTGTGGTCGGGGGCATTAGCAGTGCTTTGTGATGCAGGCCTCTTGTTAATTATTACATAGGATTTTCTTTCCCAAAATTGCCACTTTCAGTATCAGTGACATAGTACTGACCACCCCTCCAGCATGATAGATTACACAACGTAAGTCTCTTGAGTGATCGCCGAGTAGGGATCTGTGAATCACAAATTTCTTTTCGAATTGAATCTCAAATCGAATCGTTCTCTGATATCGACATCGAATCGAATCCCGAATCGAATCTTAAAAGACAAGTTATTTCATATTGCATCAAACGGAAGTTATGGAACACTGTGATGACCCTTACCTGACAAGAGTGAACACCTTAAACACTAATAACTAAATATTCTCTGTAGCACCGTCGCTGAAACAGCTAGGCCTATTGTCCATAGTTATAGTAACAAGTTAAGCCTTCAAAAACCAAAACTATGGATAATGTTCTGGGCCAAATTCACACCTTACTATTAAACATTGTCAATTACTCAATTAAATAGGAATTGAGCCTACATGAATGAATTTTCTAATGACAGTTCTATCCTGTTTTTGTTGGAAATGTAACAAATTGAAGTTAGTATGAGAGATTCGAAAAAATCAAATCCTGAGACTGAATCGGGATCGATCTCGAAGCATACGTATGGTATCGATATCGAATCGAATCTTGAATATTCGCAGGACCCTATCGCTGAGCGTGGGTCAGATCACCGAAGTTAAGCAACGAACACGGTTTGTAGTTGGATGGGTGATCATTTCAGCGACTGATTCGCGCTCCTGCATTGTGTCCTTGGGCAAGGCACTTAACCCTGATTGCCTACATGGGGGCACGATAATGCTGTGTACTAAGGCGTACTACACGTTGTTGGTGCGCATGTCTTCAACCAATCTAACCCTGCCTGTGCCGTGGTGCAGAGTTCAGAGTTACTATGTTGGAGAGCTGACAGCTGCTCGTCATTGCTCGGTGGTTCTCTCCGGGTACTCGTGCTTCCTCCACCTGTAAAACTGTCATGGTCATGATTAGCCATTGTGCATAAGTATATGTGACCTTATAAACACCAATATATAAATAAATATATAGATCGCCGAGCTCATTCCAATAAGGGGACCACATGATAGATATGGTTTGTTGAATTTTTTTGATAAATCTAAAAAAATAATATTTAGACCTAAAAAAGTTAAAAATCTTCTTCTCAGGCCCTCCCGCATGGTCCTTTTGGCTGCCGCATGCTCTCTTTTTATAACCAGTGCAACTTGATAAAATAAAAATTAAGTGGTTTATGTCTGATATTTTAAGCATGTTAATAAAATTGCTAATTTATTTATTTATTTATTGGTGTTTAAGGTCACATATTTTGGTACAATGGCTAATAATAAAATTGATAAATTTGTCCCTTGAGTGCAAGAAGGCTTTGCAATGCTATAGCATTGCAAAACCTTCTTGCGCTCAAGGGATGAAATACACCAGACCCATACTATTTTGTAGTTTATGAGGCCTAAAACAAACTAAGAACATGAACTTTTGAAGATAAAAAAGTATCCAAACTATCATAGTCAGATTACCTGCCATATTATATAGGGCTGTCACGATTAATCTGTTAATCAACTGTTGATCGGTCACGGCGAAATCGATTAGTATTTTTCGTTGTCGAATAATCGGTAAATTGTATCCCGTTCTAGACGTTTAATAATTAAAAGAAAATTTGATGAAAAAACTATTGTTTCTAAAGGTAAAGAGTTAAGAACATCGATGTTAAACCCCAAGACGCTGTTGGAAGCAACAGTCTTCCAGGTACATTCATCAAAGCTTTGATGTTCTGAACTTTTGAACCGTCAGTGTAATAATCAAGACCGGTCGGCAGTTGCGAAGATCGCAACTGCCGACCGGTCTTGATTATTACACTGACGGTTCAAAAGTTCAGAACGTCAAAGCTTTGAATGCACCTAAAAAGGATCGTCTTCGTTGTTTCCTTGAGGTAGGTCAACTGACTTGAACTTCATTTTTATCGACTTCAAAGAGAGGGAGAGGAGGGGGGGGGGTCATTTAGGTATGATTAATCATCGATTATTTGCGACGATTAATCGATTCCTAAATTAAAAAATCGTGACAGCCCTAGTATTACATCACAGGCAGGAAAACTCGACTCCTGGCTTCTTAGAGTTGAACCTTACAGCTTCCACAGTGGGGAAGCCAAATGTTGGGAGATCTGAACTTGGAGAAGAGGAAACTTCACACATGGTGTAAAGAATGAGAAACAACAACACTGTCAAGAAACTGAAACAGATCTGAGAGCATATTGCAATTATTGGTTTTGGTTGAATAAATAAAAAATTATTACTTGGTTGATTTGATATCGGCCATGATATCAGCCTGAGGTAACTTCACATCGGTCTTCGATCTTTGGTCTTAGGTTGATATGAAGTTATCTCAGGCTGTTATCTTGGCCGATATGAAAATAACCAAGAAATAACCTCTAAGTTAAGACCTAAGTAAATTAAAAATCTGTTTCTCATCCCCTCCCACATGGTCCTTATGGCTGCTGCATGCTCTCTTTTTATGACCAATGCAAACTTAAAAAAAATTAGAATTAAATGGTTTATGTCTGATATTTTACCCAACTTAAAAAAATTGATAAATATATCCTTTGAGTGCAACAAGGCTTTGCAGTCTTTTTGCACTCAAGGGATGAAATACACCACCACCTATGCTATTCTGTAGATTATGAGGCCTAAAACATAAAACAAACCAAGAACATGAACTTTTGATGGCAAAGAAATAATTACAAAAATCAAAAATAAAATAAAAAACTGCCTACCCACTTACAATTTTACACAAAATGGCCTGAGAAACAAAAGTTCTACTTTGTGGTGCGTTATATACTATATATATATACTGTCAGTCTGTCAGTCTGTCAGTCTGTCAGTCACACTTTAGTTTTCCAGACTTCTTTTGGAAATGCTTCAACCGAATGATTTCATTTTTGGTAACCTACTATAGAATGATGACTTACAGATCAAGTTTGAGTTTCATGCTGATTGAATGATTCTTCTGTGAGTTATGGCCCTTGGAAATATGGAAAATGTCAGTCACACTTTAGTTTTCCGGACTTTTTTTTTAAATGCTTCACCCGAATGATTTCATTTTTGGTAACCTACCATAGAACGATGACTTCCAGATCAAGTTTGAGTTTCATGCTGATTGCAGTATTCTTGTGTGAGTTATGGCCCTTGGAATATGGAAAAGCGCGAAAATATCAGTTTTCCTGACTTTTTTTGGAAACGCTTCAACAGAATGATTTTATTTTTGGTAAACTACTATAGAACGATGACTTACAGATCAAGTTTCAGTTTCATGCAGATTGCATTATTCTTGTGTGAGTTATGGCCCTTGGAAATATGGAAAAGCGCCAAAATATCAGTTTTCCAGACTTTTTTTGGAAACGCTTCAATGGAATGATTTCATTTTTTGGTAACCTACTATAGAACGATGACTTACAGATCAAGTTTCATTTGCACTCTGTCCATATGTCAGTCTGTCAGTCAGTCTGTCAGTCAGTCTGTCAGTCACACTTTAGTTTTCCGGACTTTTTTGGAAATGCTTCAACCAAATGATTTCATTTTTGGTAACCTATTATAGAATGATGACTTACAGATCAAGTGTAAGTTTCATGCTGATTGCATTATTCTTGTGTGAGTTATGGCCCTTGGAAATATGGAAAAGTGCAAAAATATCAGTTTTCCGGACTTTTTTTTGGAAACGAATCAATGGAATTCAGGCTGATCACATCTAGGTTATAACATTTGTATAATTACTAATGCTCGTTAGTCTTGCTTCAGGGATATGTGAGCTCTTGTTATTGTTATTGCTATATTTTATTCCTGATGGAATGGACGCCGATACCTAAAATCCAGTTGTGAGAGCCTAAAATTAAATACTAGAGCTTCCATGTTGATGTTGATTTCACTGATAGATTTTTTGTAACAGTCATCATACAACCCAAAATCAATATAGAACATCTAAAATGGACATCAAAAATAATAAGTTTTTTTTAACTGGTTGAGTGTTAGAAGCCACAATCAGGCCTTTAAAAAAAATAAGGGTACCAGTGCAAAAGCTAACAGTTTCCTTACCTATGTTTCGTATTCATTCAAACGTAAATAATAGTTTGTTTATACAAATTTGTTCTATGCCTGTTGGCACTCTCCAATAATTTGTAATAAAACAATTTTTGACGAACAAATTCAAACCACCAGAACTAATCTAGCCCTCAACCAGTTAAATAAATATTTATTTTGTACGAACAGTTAAAACTAGAAGTCCTGTCATGAAATGCACACAAATAGCACGTCGATCTGTGCGTTAATCTATGCATTATGACCATAGTAAGGCTATCAAATTCTGTACATATGGCCTGTGCACAAGCAATGTTTCAGCCAATGGACCTCCGGGTAACCTGGAGGTCCATTGGCAGAAACATTGCCTGTGTTTGCTATGAGTAACCAGGAGAACCTGTCGTGCTTTGGATGCCATTCGATATGGCAATTGCGCGCAATTCCTACACACAATTAAGCCTACTGGTAGATAAGCGCACAGTTCGCGACAGGACTTCTAGTTTTAACTGTACTTATGAGAATCGTGTAGCATTTCACGAAGAGAATAACAGTACTGTATCAGTGTATACGACATTACATAGCAAATCGCGAAGCGATAGTGCTAAAATCACACCCTATGATAGTTGTATACATTTTGAATTTTGCCTCCGAAATAAATATGGAGTATATAAAAAAACAAATGTGCAGCTTCCTGAGAATCAAAAGATTAATTTTCTTTAGCCTTATGTGAATTAGTTCTCATTTGGAATTTAAGTGAAATTTTTTCATCATTGATAACTCTCGGCTTTTTCTATTTACAGTGATAACCCACCTTGCCTAACCGACAACCAAAGAAGATATGCCGATAGACTGATCAAGAAATATACACATATGCCTGTCAATAGATCTTTGCCAATTTAAAAAGTCATTATTTTCAAGGTGAGCCTAATGTGATTCAATTTGAGTCTATCGAGTGAGATCACTTATTCTTTGAGGTCAAACATCATTCTCATAAAATTCTTGAATACTATTAGTTACCGTGTGTCTGGTCATGTAATACAGGTTTTTACTGACTTGAAGCCAGCCATATCCCATGACGCTGAATGCCAAATTAACAAATTTCGCAAGTTTTTAAACTAGAACCCTGAATGACAAATATTCCAACTACCCCATCAGGGCATACTTCAAAGAAGGCATTCCTTGTTGACGAACTTAGAATATTTTATTGTTTACACTGCACCAATTAGTTATACCTCATGTGACTTCCTTGCATTCTGATTGGCTGAAAGGTGATACCCTATTTTGTGTAGTTGTCCAGCACAGAGCTGAAGGGTCACTACATGTGGGCACTATATGTTTTCTATATTTAGCATGGGCACTGTATGCATTTTCTGGTTATAAAAACATACAAAGCAACGATTTATCCAAAATGGTGGCAGAAAATCCCGGCCACCAATTAGACAATTCAATTTACATAAAAAATAAACACTTCATTTTTTTAGTGTCACAAGAATAGCCGCAAAGCTTTCCGAGGTGATACGTTCCGATAAATAGAGATTATTACCATCATGTGGATGTACAAAATATGTATCCGAGTCAAGCTCCAGGTTCTAAGGGCAGATCAAGATGAGTCGTGATCTACCCTTAGAACCAGGAGTGAGACATTGGCAGAGGCAAGGAATAGTATCATTGTGTCGAACAATTATCAATATCCACACATTATTCTCATTTCTCCTTTATTGTTTAAAATAAAAACATCATTACATGTTTACAATTTTGATTGTAAATTATTGGTTAATTTGCATTTTTGTGTTGTTCGATATAATATAAGGACTAGTGCATGGCTTGTCGTTGACTACGCCCATATAGTGCCCAGTGAGGTGGTGTAGTTCCCTCCGCTTCCCTACGGGAACTACACCTCCTCACAGGGCACTATATGGGCATAGTCATTGGCAAGCCATGCACTATTCCTTAAGTATGGCTGCTGTGGACTGGTCACTTTCCATGGGTGGGCAATATTTCCATGCGGGGGCACGGTGGCTCAGTTGGTAGAGGAGCAGGCTGCAAGCCGAGAGATCCTCGGTTCGAATCCCACCTGCGGCAACTGCAGTGTGTCCTTGGGCAAGACACTTAACCCCCATTGTCCACGTGGGGGCACAGTGACGCTGTGTACTAAGGCGTACTGCACGTCGATGGTGCACCTGTCTTCAACCAATGCTAACCCTGCTTGTGTGGAGTTAGTATGTTGGGGAGCTGACAGTTGCTCGCCGTTGCTCGGTGGTTCTCTTCAGGTACTCCGGCTTCCTCCACCTGTAAAACTGTCATGGTCATGATTAGCCATTGTGCAGAAATATGTGACCTTAAAACACCAATAAATAAATAATAGAAATATTTCCATGGACTCAATAATATTAAATTCCTGAAACACTAATTATCAGAATAATCATCAAAAACAACAAACAATGTGTTTCATTAATTAAAATTTTGCTGCAGCTGATTTTTCTTACCTGGTACTTGCATGCGTGGACATTACTGCCCATGCGTGGATTACGCCCAGTCCATGGCGGCTATACCATATCTCATACAGTATTTACTGGTTCTTGTCAGATCACCGAAGTTAAGCAACGTCGAGCGCGGTTAGTAGTTGGATGGGTGACCATTTCAGCGACTGATTCGTTCTCCCATGTTGTGTCCTTGGGTAAGGCACTTAACCCCGATTGCCTACATGGGGGCACAATGACGCTGTGTACTAAGGCGTACTGCACGTCGATGGTGCTCATGTCTTCAACCAATCTAACCCTGCCTGTGCCGCGGTGCAGAGTTCAGAGTTATGATGTTGGAGAACTGACAGCTGCTCATCGTTGCTCGGTGGTTCTCTTCGGGTACTCCAGCTTCCTCCACCCGTAAAACTGTCACCGACATTCTATGACCCTGGCTGTTAATGTGTCGTTAAACCCTAATAAAAATTTTTTTTAAAAATACAGGATTTACTGTTTAACTTGTAGAGTGATAAGTTATTTTTGGTCATCCAAATTTGTTCATGTGTCTTTACATTGTTACAATTTATGGGAGAGTGCCAAGAGGCACTTCTCTCCCATAAATTGTAACAAGGCAAACTCATTTAGACTTAGTAATTTCACTTTTAAGATAATATGAAGCACAACCACAGAATATGACACCTTTATACTGGGGTACCTGTTCTTCATATTAAAGCGCAAATATGGGCTTCCAGCACTGTACCAGTTAATAGCGTAATAATGCTGCTTCATATATCTCAACTCAAAAAATATGTACTGCATGTTTATCTCACCTGAGCAAAGCTCAAGGGGCGCTTTAGTGATCACTTTCTATCTGTCATCCATTTGTTCAAATAAGGTTGTCATTCCCACAGGGGATACCACAAGGGGCATAATTCTGTCAGCACCCACAACATTTTTTTATGCCCCCGCAAACAAAGTTTGGGTGGGTATATAGGAATCACCCTGTCCATCCATCCATTTGTCCATCCGGGCCAACATTGGAGATTTAGGGGATATTATTATTAGGGGCTACCTCCAAATTAAGGTAGTGTTAGGGTTAGGAGTGGGGTGGGGTTAGGGGTAGCCCCAGAGTAGGGCTTAAGGTTGGGGAGGGTTAGGACCCGGGGGGTAGGGTTGGGGTCAGGGGTGGGATTTTAGTTTTAGTAGCCCCTTAACCGGAAAATAGCTCCTAATCCTATTGGTTTGGCTAGGGTGGGGGTGGGGTTAGGGCCAGGGGTAGCCCCAGAGTAGGGCTTAAGGTTGGGGGGGTTAGGTCCTAGGGTGGGTGGGGGTTAGGGTCTGGGGTGGGCTTTTAGGCTTCAGGGTCAGGGTGGGGTAGGGTGAGGGTGTGTTTTCTGGGTGGAGGGGTGGGGTTAGGGTTAAATATAAGTTCTAGGGTGGAGGGGTGGGGTTCTGGGTAAAATAAGGTTTTGGACATACAAAATGTTTTTTTTGTAGCCCATAAACCCGAAATGTTGGAGCGTCCGTCCGTCCATCCGTTTGTCCGTCTGTCCATCCTTATAAGCACAACTCCTCCTAAACCGTTTGAAGAATTTTCATGAAACTTTACACAATGGAAGAACTCCATATGAAGATGTACATGAAGCAATATATTCCGTTCTGACATTTCCAAGGGGAGATAATCTAACTTATACATTTCAGGCACTGTCCATCCTTATAAGCGCAACTCCACCTACACCGTTTGAAGAATTTTCATGAAACATTACACAATGGAAGAACTCCATATGAAGATGTGCATGAAGCAATATAATTCCGTTCTGACATTTCCAAGGGGAGATAATCTAACTTATACATTTCAGGCACGGAGGGTATCACTTTGTGAGCTTGCTCACAGTACCTCTAGTTAAAAATTAAAAAAATCTTTTTCACCCAAAATACCAATCAGAATAATTTGATACTTGATATACAACATCCTTAGTGGTGTCAGATTCTGGTTTGTTCAAAACAAGTCCTGGGTTCATTAGGGCTGCACAATATTTGGATTTCAATACCGGTAACGATATTTTAAAAAATATCGCGATATACCGGTATATCGTCAAGTTCAAAACATGTAAGATTCTCACCCAAATTGTCCCAGTATTTTTTTGACATTCGAAGTCAAATAATTACGTTTTAAAAGCATTGCAATAATAAGCCTAGTAACTTGTCTTAATTCATTCTTGTATAAATATTTGGAAATAAACGTCATGATGGCACAACAAATATTGTTTATTTTGAGTCAATAATTTCAAATAAATATGTACTATTTGATCCATGGCTGTACAAAACAAAAATGCTTCACCTGCGTTTTGTCGTGTGCATGTGAATAGATCAGCACTAGAGGGCATTTGCCATGTACTGGTTAAGCAAGACGCTGCTAGAGGGCTAGGAGTTTGTACACTTTTCCACAAATGAAAGCAGTCAGTTTTGTCACGCGGTATCACAAACAGCTGAAACGCACATGCTCGATAGGCACGTTTTGATGTAGCGGTGAACCACCTCGTGCAGTGGGTGAATGCTGGCGATGTATAAATACTATTTCAATATTAAATCACTCTTAACAAAGTGAAAATAAACAATATTATTCCCTTTATATTTTTATTAGTGTTTTGATGACTATCTGTCTAATGTTTAAGATGTGGCATACAAGTCAGATCAAAACGTTCACCTACTTTTCAAAACATTAACACGTGCGAACTGGTGTCGACAAAAATGAATATTCATTACCGCAGCGCTTGGAATTGTGGGTTCATTAATACATATGCGATTTGTTCATATTGAAAAGCACATTCCAAGTGTGCCGGTAATAAAAAAAAAAATATCACTGCAGCGCTTGGAATTGTGAGAACAAGTGCAATGAAGTGGGAGGAACTATTAGTATTAAACCAGAAATTTCCCGGTCCAACAAAAGCCATTATTAATGAAAATACGGTAATTATTCTTCACGGTTTATGTTCGAAGCCATACTGTTTGGGGAAAATCTGTACTTACTCGTGTCATTGGAGAAACCAAAATAAAACAGCTTATGGGAGAATATTTTACTGGTACCAGGACATGAAGTGTATTGATAAAAAAAACAAACTGCTTTCACAGTTTCTGTTTATATACACTTTTTTCAATCAGCTGTGAGATTAAATAGAATTTTTACAGAAAATGTCTGTCACTAAAAACCGCGGCTCAAAATGAATATCGTCACAGACGATATACCGGTATTAAAAAAAATGGACGATAGTTAACTGGTTAAGATTTCAATACCGGTATTACCAGTATATCGGAAATACCGTGCAGCCCTAGGGTTCATACTTGAACTCTATGAGAACCCCAAATTTTAATTGTTGAAGTATGAGGAAATTTATTTTAAAATCTTCTTCAGATATACTAGTCAAAATCTCTTGATATCTGGTGTACTGCATCTTCAGGAGAGTCAGTTTGAAGTTTGTTCAAATTAATTCTCTGGAGTCTAAATTTGGTCTCACTATGGGGGCCTGAATTTTAACTTGGTGTAATTTTTAAAACTTCTTCAAATCTATCTGTCAGAATCTTTTGATATTTGGTATGTAGAATACTTAGTGGGGTGAGATTCTTGTTTGTAAAAATCAAGTCCCTGGGTATATATTTGGGCTTCGTTTGGGAACCCAAATTTTAACTCAGTCCAATATGAGGAACAAAATTTTAAAATCTTCTTCAGATCCACCAGTCAGAATCTTTTATTGATTGGTATAGAGCATCCATAGGAGGGTCAGATTCACGTTTGTCAGACATGTTAACTCTCCCGGAATGCCTGGGAAAATCCCGGAATTTCGGTGTAGTTCCCGGCCTCCCGGTCGGGAGTCAGTTTTGGACCAAAAATCCCGGAAAACAACAGTCAAATATTTCGTTCCCGTTGTAACTTATGAAAAACGTTCGGAGTCAAATCACATGCATTTCAAACTCTGGTAAAAACTCACGAAGCAGTAAAATATGGATTTAAGTTAAATTTATTTAAGAAAAGGCTATTTTATGATATATATTTCAACTGTGTTCATGTTTATTTCTAGGGTTTTTCTTCGGAGATTCGTGATCAATGTGCGAGTGTCGAAGTGAAAATAGGTGACTTACTTTAAAAAAATTGAAAACTCCACCTTCATTTAAATGCAGTTTTTGGAAATTAAAATATATGAAAAGGAATTAAATAATATATATTTATTTATTCCTTCATAGAATAGCTTTAATTCTCATCCCTTTTCCAAAATCAAAACGTAAACAACAACTATTCAGCACAGCTTAAAAGTAGGTTAATGTCGCTTAGGATGCCGAAAAATTATAGCAGCATGTTTAAACACAATGGACTTTTTTTCTAACACCACATTTATTCTGTTGTACTGACTACAGAACTGTTAACTGTTGGCCATCTGTAACCAGAAAACTTTGAATGAAATTAAACAAAAGTGCTTCAATGATGAAAAGAAAAGTTTTGTGTAGGGCACAAGCATCCCACATGCATGAAGTTTGATAAAGATACTTTCTGAGTACTAATGTTCTTGAAGTAACTGAACATCAGGACATCTTTTCCTGTTAACATTTCCAGACTTGGGAAATTATTAGCTAAATAGACTTTGATAAGAGCAAACCACAGGTGGATGTGCTCTGTGGGACAGTGTGGGTGGGTGGGTGGGTGGGTGGGGAGAGGGGGGGGGGGCTCATGAAGAAGAGGATTGGGGGGGGGGGGTCAGATCAACAGTTATTTTATGATTTTTCAAATTTTTTAACATAGCATAAATGCATCAGCATAGTTGAGAACTAGTTCTGGATATAACCTGGTGTTAATAGTGGTCCGTGAGCTGAAAGTTCACAAGTTTTTTTCTTTTATTTTGCCCCCGCGCGAACTTTTCCCTGAAATCCATCCCATTTCCCTGAAAATCACCCTCAGGTTCCCTGAAAAAGTATTCTGGAGGTTAACATGTCTGCGTTTGTTCAAATCTAGTTCCTGGAGTCAGCTCTCTTTGGGAACTCCAACTTTAACTTAGTGCAATATGAGGAATATTCTTTAAAAAAAATCCTCTTCTTCAGTTTGATAGTTTGTTTGCTGTATCTTTTGGAAGGGGGTGGGGGTGGGGGTGGTGTCAAATTCCAGTTTGTTCAAATCAAGTCCCTGGGTTCATATTTGGGCTCACTATGGCAACCTAACTTTTAACTTGGTGCAATATGGGGGAATTCCTTTAAGAATCTTTTTCAGATCAACCAGTTAGAATCTTATGATATTTGCTATGCTGCAACCTAAGGTGGCTCAGTTTGTTCAAAACAAGTCTCTTTGGTCATATTTGGGCACCCTGTGGGAGTGCAATATATATGTAAGGACTATTCTTTAAAAAATCTTCTACACATCCACAAGTCAGATTCTGACTGAGCTGGTTGTGGTAAACTTTATTTTTGTGTAAAATTCACGTATTTCGTCCCTTGAGTGCAAGTAGGCTTGCACTCAAGGGACAAATTTATTAATTTTATTAACCTGGGTAAAATATCAGACATGAAGCATTTATTTTTTTAAGTTTGCATTGGTTATAAAAAGAGAGCATGCGGCAGCCAAAGGACCACGAGGGAGGGTCTGAGAAACAGGTTTTTGACTTTTAATAAGGCCTTAATGTTATTGATATCAGCCTATAACTATTTATTGGAGGATCTTCTAAGATTAATTCACTGAATCAAAAGCCATTAGTAGCAACAAAGCACAGAGTCATCTGGGTATATTTCATTTTGTGCTGGTTAAATATTATAATTTATTACCAGTTTGATAAAAAAATATGTGCAAGACATTTGTTTTAAAAATGAGAATATTCATCCAAAGCACGTCGTTTAGCACAAAATTTATAAAGTACATGTTTTTTTTATCTTTTCATTTCAGGGTTTTCCAATACAAGATG
Source organism: Pictodentalium vernedei (assembly GCA_031216915.1). Classification (NCBI taxonomy): domain Eukaryota; kingdom Metazoa; phylum Mollusca; class Scaphopoda; order Dentaliida; family Dentaliidae; genus Pictodentalium; species Pictodentalium vernedei. Next base: position 63,588,520 of record CM062297.1, read on the forward strand.
AAATAGGATTTTATTGACAACTGAAGCCGAAGAAATTTTGTCAGTGCCTTTGAATCTTCACTTCTTGAAATTGCAACAAAGGATGAAATCTTGTATTTCTTGTAATCTTGATTTGCTTCAAATTACATTGAAATTCTTGAAATCAAATATCCATTTGTCATAATGAAAACATTTAACTGATGCAAAAATTTATCAACTCCATAACCCTTTACTAAACAAAATTGACAGATCTGTCCAGCTATAGATACATGTCTACAAGTGGATTTGTACTTATAAATGTAGGGTTTTATGTAACAAGCTATTAATTGAAAGAAGGATATGTTTTCATTTTGGGAATTCATTTTAAAGAAATTTCCACAATCCAGTATAAGTATTTCCATTTGTTACTTGAATCAAGCCAGAAAATAAGCAGACTGTCATCTGCCAGGGTTCATACAGCTCTGGAAAAACCCTTGAAAATGAGTTTTTTCTTGAAAAACCCTGGAATTTGAAATTAGCCCTTGAGAAACCCTTGAACTTTCAGAAATCTCTTGAAAAACCCTTGAATACCAAGCTATTTCCTGGGCATTGTATATATGTGTACTCGCCTTTTACTTGTTTGTTGCGCTCGTGTCGCTCAGTTAAAAAAAAACATAAAAAAGTATGGAACATTTTACCAAGATTACTGTAACACAGATCACACTTTGGGTACCAGTACTTAGTGACTTCCAAAGTCAGATCCGTGTCACATGAATCTTAGATTTTTAGAGCTCATACAACAAGCTGAATAGTATACATAGCCCTTAAAAAAGAAAAGAAAAAAGAAGCCTTTGAAAAACCCTTGAACTTTGTGAGCAAATTTTTGTATGTTTGCAGACTGCAAAATGAGGTTTCCCAGGGGGTGAATTTGGTGCAGGGTAGCATCACTAAATTTACCCTCTTTGAACCTCAATCTGAATCAAGGTCTCAAACCTAAACAGAAAGGGGTACCCAGAGGATAAAGTGGTCCACTGTATGGGATAGAATCACCAAATTCACCCTCTGGGGACCTCATTCTGAAAATGACAGATTGCTTATTTTCAGGCATGGCTTGAATCCTGCACACTATGTAACATGAAACCAACTAACTAATCCTGTGTAATTTTACAGCCTTAGTCAGTGTAGTGTGTGATATGGCAGCCAACAAACTAATCCTGTGCAATGCCTATGGTTAGTCAGTGTATGTTAGCTTACCAATTAACTCTGTGCATTACGCAGGGTTAATCACACTTATCTTTCTAGTTATTACTAAGATCATCTCCATTAAGTGTTACGAAACCCTGTCCATTGCACAGCCCTAGTGAGTGTACTTTTTCACTTTGTGTGATATTGTAGGTATAAATTTTTTTATAACCAGAAATTGTGACTTTCTGCAGGCTTGGCAATTTCAGGAGAGCGATTTTTTAGCTCTCCTTACTGCCCTCCTGAAAGAATTAAGGAGAGCGAAAAATTGCCCTCCTAAATATTTTGGTCTGGGATGATTGAGATTACATGTATTATGCTCACATTAAATTTTTGTTGTAAAGCAAAAATGTAATTTAACTTCCAAGTCACATAACATCACATAATTTCATTTTGAAAGTGGTTTAGTGGTAAAAGGTAATGGCTGCAACCATACCCAAACACAGTTGCAATCATTTGAAGCAAAATGGGTCACAGCAATATTTTTTTTCTGTCCGTTTCAAGTTCAACAACTGACATCACAGTTTGAGGGGTAATTATTCAAGGAATATTGACACTATAATATACTACCATTACTACTATCCTGTCACTTGAAGCACTTGCCCCAGGATGTGACTGTAGATTCAAGCAGACCTGTTGTCCAAGAAAGTCATACGCCTACCATTACCACCTTCAACCCCCCTTGGGGGGTTGAAGGTGGTAGTGGTAGGCGTATGACTTTCTTGGACAACAGGTCTGGGTACACACACAGGGCTTGTCAAGTGTGTGTTCGGTTGTTGAGTGAGACATCTAGATGTCTATGAGATTTCGCTTTACCTTAGTAAAGTTAATAAAATCACTGATGTAGTCTGTTGGTTTCAGTTTCAATGAGTTCGTTCAACTGGATACTTAAAATGCTGTGTAAAGCTAATTGCTCTCCTAAGCTGATTGAGGAGAGCGATTTTTTGCCCTCCTGCATTTTTCAGAATGCCAGGCCTGTTTCTGGTTATAAAAAAATTCATTATTAACTGAGTGACTACCCCTGTGAACTGTACAGCCCTAGTGTAATTTTCATCTATAGCAACTCTTTCGTAACCCAATGTATTGATGAAAAACAGCCAGTACTATTCCCAAAAAGCAACTAAACTCAGCTTATGATCCCTCATTGGAATGGATTATGAAAAAGGTTTTTTTTTTTATTGAATTCCAAAAATGAAAACATTCTATTTTCAATTAACCCTTTACCCAGAGCAAACGATATCAAAATTTATCATTTTAAATATAATTTTTTTAAATTTTTCAAAAAATTTCAACAAAACCATATCGAGTGACCCCTCATTGGAACTAGCTCAATGAGCTTGTTCCAATGAGGGGGTCACGTGATATGGTTTTGTTGAAATATTTTGAAAAATTTAATTTTTTCAACTGCTCAATTTGCATATTACGCAGGCGGATACAGGCGATTCGTTAGGTAAAAGTGTTAATAGCTTGTTTTATTAGCACAAAATTTATAAATTTGTTTTATTTGGCACAGGCATCTGAATATAGGGCAAAGTTGGAAAAGTATGAGAACTAATAGGGCAAATATAAAGGTTTTTCCCAATTTGTGATCTTATTATTATCCCTGGTGGGTGGGGGTGTGAGATGGGGAAATCTCACCCGAGGGCAAAATATTTGGGCCAGACATGAGGCTTGCCCCTCTTACACCCTCCCCCACCAGGGATAATTTTTCTCTTCCCACCAAAACAGGCTGACATCATCAAAAGTAATTAAGGGGCTTGTGCAGCTATATCAAACAATTTTATTGTCCATTTCTGAAAAAAAATGATTTGCTTATCGGAAAGAGCACAGAAAAGTTGTATTTACCACAGATAAATACCACAGAATCAAATCCCAATGCCGGCAAGACAGGGTTAAAGATTTGTAGTGAAATGAACATTGACGCATCCTGATGATGTCATATTATGAATTCTGCAATGTATTCGCGTAACTTTTTGATGGGAATTTCGTGCAACTCGCTATACTCAAAATGGCGTTCATGCAAAAATTCATATAAAAAAGTCAAGTGTCTTTTGGTTTTGCGGTCTCTGTTTTTATTTTCTTTAACAAAAGTCTGTCTGCTAATATTTCAAAAACGTGACAACATGTCGTTTGTTTACAGAAGAATGTGCGATGATTGAATAGTCCTGCGCTCATAAAATATGCTAATAAGCCAATATAGGTTGGTCACGTGGGTGGGGTGAGATAGCTATCATGTGGGTGCATGAGACAGGTATATCTCAGTACCTTAGTGGTGGGAGAAAATGGGGTCTGCTTAACCATTTACCCAACGCATACGGTATCAAAATTTATTATTTTAAATAGCCTTTTTTACATTTTTTCAAAAAATTTCAACAAAACCATATCATGTGACCCCTCAATGGAATGAGCTTGTTCCACAGAGGGGTCACATGATATGGTTTTGTTGAAATTTTTCGAAAAATAATATTTTTTCAGCTGCTGAATTTGCATATTATGTGGGCAGATGCGGGCGATTCATTGGGTAAAAGGTTAATTGGATATTGCCAACCATTAACCCTTTACCTAACATGAAAAGCAGACGACACTTGCCCAAAAAATTCTTGAATAACTAATTTTTTTCATTTTTTGTCGCAAAAACATAGGTTATGACCCCTCGTTGGAACGAGCTCAACGAGCTCGTTCCAACAAGGGGTCATAACCTATGTTTTTGAGACAAAAAATGAAAAAATAATGAAAATTAATTGGCGATTTTTGAGAATGGCGCTGGCCGGTTTTGGCCGTTACGTTGGGTAAAGGGTTAATAGAATAACTTAGAGAAATATAAACACCAAATGCATTTACCATAACATTAATTCCAATTTGACTTGTTAATTGTATATGGGTTATAGAACAAACACCTTAGCCTTTGAGGGATAAATTTTATTTCTTCCCAATTTGACCACTCCACAGAAAAAACTTGTCAGGAACTATGATTTGGAAGTGAGTATTTCAGTTACTTTGAAATAGAGGACAGAAGAGGGAATGGAAAGGGATATGGGTACTTCATTCTCTGCATGATTGTAACAAAATGGGTGTCTTCAATTTCTACCAGCAAAGTTATATTATGAACCCGATTTGAGTCCCCATTGGAAGTGGATCAGCGCTTGACTGCCATGTAGACAAGCTCTCCTTTACCGGTATAATAAAATAAGCTAACCAATGCTTTGGGTGTGATTAAATGTGGTCAGTATAATGGTGTTATGACATAAAATGCTTCCAAATTTTGGATTGTAATATTCATTTTATTCACATTTACAGGGAATAAGCCAGGGGTGCATGAAATAAAAGAGGGCAAAAGTATATAGGTGCGCTTAGTTTTGAGAAGTCAAGCCTACAGGAGAATGTGGATGCAAAGTTGATATTAAGTTAAGTGACTCGGTCAATTCCATGACAAAGATGCAATAATCCTTTACATATTGAATTGGCCACACAAGTCGGTATGATTTACAAATTGCACTGTTCAAAAAAGGAAATTTCAACAATTTTTATCAAGTCCATATCATTTGACCCCACTCATTGGAATGAGCTCATTGAGCTCGTTCCAATGAGGGTTCACATGATATGGTTTTGTTGAAATTTTTTGAAACATTTGGAAGAAAAAATAAATTAAATTTTGATATGTGTATTGGGTAAGGGGTTCTTATTTGTTGTAACAACTTACCATCATGGCTGTCATCAGCGTTGTCATTCCAAAGTCAAGGACAGGGCTAGCGAATGATTCGTGCTCCCACGTTGTGTCTTTGGGCAAGGCACTTAACCCCGATTGCCTATATGGGGGCACGATGACACTGTGTACTAAGGCGTACTACACGTCGATGGTGCGCATGTCTTCAACCAATCTAACCCTGCCTGTGCCGCGGTGCAGAATTCAGAGTTACGATGTTGGAGAGCTGACAGCTACTCGGTGTTGCTCGGTGGTTCTCTCCGGGTGCTCCGGCTTCCTCCACCCGTAAAACTGTCACCGGCATGATATGACCCTGGCTGTTAATGTGTCGTTAAACTCTAAAAAAAAAGAAAGGACTGGGCTCTTTTACAAGGAGAGTACTCTGAAATCTGAAAAAGTTGGTAAGAGGGCTTATTTTCAATTATGGGACTATTCCCGGGGAAGTACAGTAATTGTTTTGTTCCAACTTATTGGTGCATTTTTTTTAATATTTCATCTCATACTGAGGAGAAGGTCATGTAAACTGCTTGAATTAACAACTCCTTCAAGTCAAAGCACTGTGAGGACATTACATCATATGTCTCCTCTAACTTTTGCATAAAATACATTCATTTTTACTCTTTTTTTTAAATGAGGTTCGAGAATCCTATGTATTGACATTGCTTCATAAAAAGGGACAGATATTTTCAGCTGTGACATCCAGTACATTACAATAGAAGGTGTTTTGCTAAAAAAATAGTTTCGTCCATTCTTTTCGTTAATTGAAAACAACAGTGTTTAAACATAGTTGTTATCAAATATTTGTTTATAGTAAGACCCTTCATTACAGGCCTATAAAAAAATTCCTTGTTTCTCAGGCAATTTTTCCTTAATTGTATGTTGAGGGAGAGAGGCTTTTTTTTTCTTTTGGTGTTTTCACAGAACTGTTCTAAAAATAGTTATAATCAGAAATGTAACTACTTACACTATTATGTGACAAACCAATGTTTTCAGCAGTGAAAATTTCCCATAATGTAGTTGAAAATTTAACCAAATATATCTTGTTTGACAGAGCTCTGTCAAACAAAGGTATAGTTGCTTAAATATGTGTCCTGCAGGTGCAAAATAGTCTCATAGAAGAGATTGCCAGGTGAAAAAAGGGTTATGAGGCAGATTTCTATCACGCGGGAGGTGCCTGAGAAACAAGAATTTATTTTTTAATTGCCTAATGCACACTTTTTAGTTTGTAACTTGTACTGACCCCACTTACTGGAAAGTTTCTTATTAGCCTCTCTAACATGTAAAATCAGGATCTAATATTGACTAAAGAAGGACCTACCATGTATTTTGACTGTTGTAGTATATTTTCCAGCTAGATCCTACAAATTTTCGCTGGCAGAATGAGGTCCCCAGAGGGTGAATTTGATGATGCCATCCCATACAGTGGATCAATTTATCCTCTGGGTACCTCTTTCTGCTTAGTTTTGAGACCCTGATTCAGATTGAGGTTCACAGAGGGTAAATTTAGGGATGCTACCCTGCTGTGCAGGGTAGCATTACTAAATTCACCCTCTGGGGACCTCATTTTGCAGATGACAGTCTGCTTATTTTCTAGTTTGCATTGAAATGCTTTCTTCATCTTTTAGTTGTTGGTTGAGTGTGCTCAGGCAAGTTTTGTCTTGGTCACAAAATTTGCATCAACTTGTCAAAAGAGCATACACAATCATCAACCCTTATGGTAAACCTCAACCACAACTATGCTATTTGAAGAGCATCCATGTCTTTTGTTAGATCAAAAACACGGATACAGAAATTATGAAAAAAACATAAAGGATAAAATACAAGTTTTTTTTGGGATCAATTTTATCTCTCTCAGACCAGACAATCAGGTTGCAGCTATCTTCGAAATTATTCTTGTTTATATACTCACCGTCAAAGCATGAAATGAATTGAAACCACTGGGGGCATGGTGGCTCGGGTGCAGGCTGCAAGCTGAGTGGTTCTCAGTTCGAATCCCACCTGCGGCAACTGCGTTGTGTCCTTGGGCAAGACACTTCATCCTCATTGCCCATGTGGGGGCATGGTGATGCTGTGCACTAAGGCATACTGCACGTCGATGGTGCACCTGTCTTCAACCAATGCTCACCCTGCTTGTTTGGAGTTAGTATGTTGGGGAGCTGACAGTTGCTCGCCATTGCCTGGTGGTTCTCTCCGGGTATTCCGGCTTCCTCCACCCGTAAAACTGTCATAGTCATGATTAGCCATTGTGCAGAAATATGTGACCTTAAACACTAATAAATAAATTGAAACCACTGATATAACCCTTTACCCATCATAATGGCCAAAACCGGCCAGCGCTATTCACAATAATCACCAATTAATTTTCATTATTTTTTCATTGTTTGTCTCAAAAACATAGGTTATGACCCCTTTATGGAATGAGCTCATCGGGCTCGTTCCAATGAGCGGGTCACAACCTATGTCTTTGAGACAAAAAATGAAAAAGATTAGTTATTCAAAAATTTTTTTTTGCCAGTGTCGTATGCTTTTCATGTTAGGTAAAGGGATAAACAACTTCCTCTTGTCATTTTCATACACCTGTAAAAAAATGGGACATATGAGATTGATGCGTCCGTCTGTAAACTTTTTTTTGTCAGGAAGTTTTCTCAATCATTTTTCAACTGATCTTTTCCAAACTTGGCATGAATACTAACCAAAACAGGAACCCATGGACCTGCAAGTTTGAGGGTGATCGGGTTAACCCTTCCAAAGTAATGGCCCTATGGACTTAGAATTTTCACTGTACTCTAAAGTCTGTAACCGTTTTTTGTCAAGTGGCTTTCTCAGTTGTGTATTAACCAATCATCTCCAAACTTGGCATGAATAATAACCACAATAGGAACCTGTGCACCTGCACTTTGGAGGCTCATCTGATTAACTCTATCAAAGTTATGGTCAGGTGGACTTGGATATGTCACTGCTCTCGAAAAAAGCATTGCTACTTGCTGCAACTTGAGTTGCTCAACAGGCATATTTAGCCACATTGGGTATTGCTCTTGTTATTTTGTAGCTACATATACTAGGAGTACAAGTATTCCTGATACCTATATATATATATCTATCTAGTTGGGTTTTCCAGAAATCAGCACCTCAAGGCTAAAATTCTTTGTGTTGTTCATGGTGATGTTAGCCCATGTGAAAATTATACTAGTCCTTGAGAATGTGGTCAGAGTCCTTGAAAAGTGCTTAAATACTACTTAAATTTGATTCTTTGATATGAGTGGGTGCCCTTAAATAATCAAGCAAACAGTTATATTAGAAAGATTGAGGTCCTTAACATAAAGGAATTTTTGGTATGTTGGCATCACTGGGTCGAGGGTTATTTTCGAACTGTCTCCACTCTCTTACTTTAAAGGAGCAGTTCTGGGGACTATTACATGACTATTTACTTATTATTACTTTCCAAAGTGTGATTTATTGGGATTTCCGGGTTTGATTATAAATGATAATTTCACAAGTGAATTATGCAATCAACAATTGTGTCATGTATCAGTGCGCGCAAACAAAGTTGCTTTGCAGTGGATGTAATGGGGACTTCATTGTTTTTTTGTTTTTTTTCACCCTTTACCTAATATGAAAATATATAAATAAATGATTACCGGGTAGTTAAATTTGACTTCATCCTTCCATTGTAGTCATGATAAAGCAGTGGATCCTGCAGCAACAGTGTTGTGTCCTTGGGCAAGACACTTCATCTCCATTGCCCGTATGGGGGCATGGTGGCGTTGTGTGCTAAGGCGTACTGCTCGTCGATGGTGCACCTGTCTTCAACCAATGCTAACCCTGCCTGTATGGAGTTGGTATGTTAGGGAGCTGACAGTTTCTCGTCGTTGCTCGGTGGTTCTCTCTGGGTACTCCGGCTTCCTCCACCTGTAAAACTGTCACGGTCATGATTAGCCATTGTGCATAAATATGTGACCTTAAACATCAATAAATAAATAACTGAGTAACTAACCTTTGCACTGTACAGCCTTAGTGTAAAACTCATCTAAATCAACACTATACCCAATGTAATAGCCAAAACCAGTCAGCACTATTCAAACTCAAGATCACTCACTGTTTTTTTTTACTGAATTCCCAAAATGTAAACATATTACATTTTCAATCGGTAGCTAGACTTGTTGTTCAACCAACACCCTTGGGTGCAAGTTTGTCAGCAGCATATGTACAAATGATTACCGGGTAGTTAAATTTGACTTCATCCTTCCATTGTAGTCATGATAAAGCAGTAGATGCTGAAACAGAACTTAAACACGAATAAGTAAATATAGAATGTCAATACTCTAATTCATATGCAATTAACCCTTTTACACAGTGTAACGGCCATATACTCCCAGCACTACTCACAAAAATGGCTTGTGAAATTTAATTTTTTCTATTTTTGGCTCCAAAATATTGCTCTTGACCCTTCATTGCAATGAGCTCATCCAGCTCATTCCAGTGATGTGTCAAAAGCTATATTTTGAAGGCAAAAATGAAAATGTTTAGTTATTCACAAAACATTTCTACAATTGTTGTTTTATGGCTGTATTGGGCAAAAGGTTATCAGATAGAATTTGTAGTAAAAGTGTGGTAAATACTTTGGTATTTTGACAATAATATGCAACTAAAAAGTCCTTCTATTAACCAGACTGCAAGGGAGTGCGGTGGTTCAGTAGGTAGAGATGCAGGCTACAAGCCGAGAGGTCCTCGGTTTGAATCCCACCTGTGGCAACCATGTTGTGTCCTTGTGCAAGACACTTAATCCAAATTGCCCATGTGGGGGCATGTTGGCATTGTGTACTAAGGCGTACTGCATGTCCATAGTGTACTTGTCTTCAACTAATGCTAATCTGCTTGTGTGAAGTTGGCACGTTGGGGAGTCTTGACACCATTGCTCGGTGATTCTCTCTGTCTTCCTCTACCCGTAAAACTCATACACGAGGTGACCCTGTGTCGAACTTGTCATTAAACCCCAATAAATAAATAAATAACCGGACTGCAATCAAGTGGTACCCACTCCATGAAGAAGTCAATAAATTTGACTTTCCATTTATACTGTTGTCACATACAGTTAAAACTAGAAGTCCTGTCATGAAATGTGCACAAATAGCACGTCGATTTGCGCGTTAATCTACGCGTTGTGACCATAGTAAGGCTATCAAATTCTGTACATATGGCCTGTGCACAAGCAATGTTTCAGCCAATGGACCTCTGGGTGACCCGGAGATCCATTGGCAGAAACATTGCCTGTGTTTGCTGTGTGTAGTCAGGAGAACCTGCCGTGCTTTGGAGGCCATTCGATATGATAATTGCGCGCAATTCCTAAGCGCAATTAAGCCTAGATAAGCGCACAATTCGTGACAGGACTTCTAGTTTTAACTGTAATAGGCCTAGATGCTCAAAATGCAATATTTTGGCCTAATGTTATGATACATATATTGTTGCTCTTTATATCAGTTTATGAAGTCTAAGTGAATTATATTATATTACACACTGTATACATATTCATTTTAATCAGTAATCCTCTGATGAAGAGGGTATATATGTTTTACGCATATTTAATAACATATTCTAACAAATTCAAGAGTTTTTTTTATCTGCTATCTGTGATATTTTGTTATATTTTTACAACAAAGTTTGTTGTGCATGTTTGGTATTTGTAATTTTATTTTTATCAATTTTCGAACTATAGAGTGGCCATGGTAAATTAATAATAAAAAACCTTAAAAACAGTTTTTTGTGTATATCATTCACTCCAACTGTCTTCCCAACTGTTAGCCTTTTGAAAAGGTGTGTGTCTTCAATAGTGTATTTGGTCTGCAAACCATTATGTCTAACTATCAGGCCACCAGTCCAATTCTGTTAAATATTCAACACTGTTATGGACCGTTTGTTTACCCACTTCTCGTGGAGTTTGTACACTGACATGGTGTTTGTGTGTAGATGAATGTTGACACAATGTGAGGTCCCTTCACTCACAAAGATATACAGATATTCCTTCATGTTCTTGTTATAGATAATCCAATCAGCAAGTATTTTATTCACCTTCAAAACATCACAATATTAACACATTGGAACAATGTTGCATAATCATATAACACAATTAGAGGAACAATGCAGCGGATATAGAATATACCCAAAGTAGCTTGGTGTACCAAATGTTCACAACGAGTGGTGAAGCGCTGTTAACCGCGAGCCTTTGGTACGCGGTTAACACCACTTCACCACGAGTGGTGAACATTTGGTACACCAAGCTACTTTCGGTATATTTTATTTATACATGTACCATGATCATCTGATTAATAAGAGTTTAAATGTTGATTAATACAATATTCAGTATTAAATTCTGAACAATGCCCCCTACGGCACTTCCACTGTCAATTTTATCACCGAAATGAAATGGAAAAAGAAATGCGTAAATCACGGGGCTTTTTTCATTTTAATAACATAATAACATACTAGTTCGAGTTATGGATGCTTTATTAACATGAGACAATGCATGTTTGTTAATTTTGGTATCTTATGAGGTAAACGCTTTTAAAAACTTAATAAATAATTGCCGCTTTCATTTCACTTTTCGCGAGGCGATGTGTGATAAATTTAGACAAGTTTACCTTCAGGTCGAGGTCACCAAACATCAGCTTGGATGTAGTTCCACTGTAGGTGTAAATTTTAACTATTGAAATCACATTGCGGGCGTGTTCACCACAGTTGGTGTGTAAAACTAAAATTTATGTCATAGGCTTTCTGTTAGAGTTAGTCTGGTGGCTTTAGAGCTTGCCATTGTGTCTGCTAAATATTCCTGTGGAAGCAGCAGGAAATGGAGTAGTGTTTACAGTGTTAAACAAGCTCTATGTTATTATACCCCTACATTTTTTCAAAAAGTGGGCTAAACTGGATTGGGCCTGTCCATGCATCTGTCCATCTGTCTGTCTGTGTCTGTCTGTCTGTCTGTCTGTCTGTCTGTCTGTCTGTCTGTCTGTTTGCACTCAGATGTCTGTTTGCATTCTTACTTCAACATTACTGCTCAGATTTTGATGAAATTTCATACATATGTTCACTATCATGAGGTCTTTAAGAAAAATCAGCTGTTTTGCTGTTGGAATTTTTTTCTGTGAGTTATGGCCCTTCGATTACACTAACATAGGCTATTTTTTGTCTGTTCTCCTCTGAGTCGTATCTCTGGTTTGGCGTATTGGATCTCAATGAAATTTGAAATGAAGATTGTTTATGGGAAAGGCTTTCAAATGAGTCTGTAATAATGTTTCTTACTTTTCACTATTTAAACTTATCTTCCTTTTTTAACCTTGAAATTTCACTGTTTGCCTCGTAAAATAGCCAATTTTTGTCTGTTCGCATCATATTTCAGGTTTGGGTTATCAGATTTCAATGAAATTTGGAATGGAGATTGTTTATGGGAATGGCTTTCAAGTGACATATGCCCCTGTAGTAAAACAACGAAAATATATGTAAATCACCTCCCCACATGTGGTATTATGTCTTTGTTCTATAGGTGTGGGTTATCAGATTTCAATGAAATAAGACCCAGTCACCAACGCCTGTTGTGGAAGGTCTCTAAAGTGGGCAGCACATGAATGAACCAACCCAGTGGTTTTTGCACGCCGAACGCACGCTTGGGTGGTGTGGGGCAAGCCCCTTTCGATCCTCTTGCTGTGTAATAAATGTTACTTTAGCTTTTTGCATCATGTCTGAGCGTGTTAGTGGAGGAGAGTGTTCGGGTATTCGGCGGCTCTTGTGTCAGTTGTTTTTCTTCTTTGGAGGCGGAGGCTGTGATGCTGATATAGTTGTAGTAGTAGTTGGTGATGTTGGGTGTTTGTTGAGGCGTGGCCTGGCGGGGTCTGTAAGACCTAGTTCTTGCTGCTACGAGCATTTCTTATCAACCTACCTTACAATTGTTTAATACAGGCTTGCACTACAGTGGAAGACCCTAACACGGATAAAATACTCTCTATTTTAATCTTTCCCAAGAAAGAAAAGTGGTGTAAAAACACCACGAAAAAATAAGCCAAAACTGGGTCGAGCGCCATCGGCGCACACCCAGTCAGGGACGCTCTTTCTCTTAGGACAATTCCACGACTTCCGTTAACCAGTGCGCAATCGATCATCAAACCATTCTTCTTTTGTCCGCGCAACGTGGTTGACGTTTCGCCATCTTTGCATTATGATACAGTGATAATTCAGCTCGTCGATAATGGTTTTCCTGTGACTGGATTATGGATCTGAAGATCGTATAATAACAGGACTGTGTTTTATATATTCTCGTTAATATTTTCAACCACATTCTCATTGTATTTTATTCATATTTTCCGTTTTCGCGAATGTTTTTTCAACATCGTGTCAACGCGGTTCGGCAATGAAATATTTCGGTTGATAAATTTTTATTGTTATTGGAGTTAGGTGTCAAAGAGGGACTGTCTGGACAGGATTTCTTCACTCTGTTGAGGGCTGAATTTCTATTCTTTTAGGTCCCTGTCGGCCGTCTGGGTTCTGTCGTGTACCCACCGGTTATTTTTTTCTGCCACCTAAGTTCTCTCGTAGTTGAGGTTTTCTGTATCTGTTGAGTTCACCTTTTTCTTCTACTGCTCTCACCTGTTTTTTCCAGTTCGGTTCCTTTAGGGCAATTCCTTTTCCGTTCTCGTGGCTGTTCCCTCCTGTTCGGGGGGTGGGGAACGCTGTCGTTTCGGGGCCTCCCAACTCGACCTCGTCTGGTGAGAGTTACGCCCCCTCCGTGGGGGGTGTGCAGCTCCTCCCGCAACCGCTGGGAGTGGGGACGCTGTCGTTTTGGGCCTCCCGACTCGATCACGTCTGGTGAGAGATTTTTTTCTGCCACCTTCTCTCGTAGTTGAGATTTTCTGTATCTGTTGAGTTCACCTTTTTCTTCTACTGCTCTCACCTGTTTTTTCCAGTTCGGTTCCTTTAGGGCAATTCCTTTTGCCCTCGCCTTTTGAGCGTTCTCGTGGCTGTTCCTCCCGCACCCGCGGGGGTGGGGAACGCTGTCGTTTCGGGGCCTCCCGACTCGACCACGTCTGGTGAGAGTTACACCCCCTCCGTGGAGGATGTGCAGCTTCTCCCGCACCCGCGTGGGGGGAGGGTGGAACGCTGTCGTTTCGGGGCCTCCCGACTCGATCATGTCTGGTGAGAGTTATTCCCCATCCGTGGGGGATGTGCAGGTTTTTTTACCGTGGTGGATACTGCGGGAGCCGTTGGATTTCTGGTGAAGATATGTTGGTTCCGGGACTATGCGCCCTCTCCAGTCGACATCTGAGGCTGTCACTAGGGTTGTGACTCCTCTGTAGGCTGAGCTAGGCGGCTCTCTCCCCTTTTCCGCCAGTTCCAACAGCTCTCGTCGTATCTGCTGCAACTGCTGTTCCGTCTACAACGTCATCGGGAACCGTTTTTAGCCGGCCTCGGCTTATCCCTGCAATGGCCTGCATGGATGTCTGTAGTGTGGTATCGGCCTCAGCCTTCCCCGACTTCAACTCGACGAAGTCGGAAGTGGCTGCCGACTGAACCCCCTGCTGTGTCCTCTCAGCCGTTGAGCACAGCAGTTATATACCTGCAGGGGTCTGCAGCGATGTCTGGTAGTGTAGACGTGGGGTATCGGCCTCAGCCTTCCCTGACTTCAACTCGGCGAAGTTGGAAGTGGCTGCCGGCCGAACCCCTCTACTGTGGTCTCTGCGCCGTCGAGTACCACAGTTTTGTCATTGGCGTTTCCGTCCACTCATTCTCGTCACACAGCCAGTTTTGCGGGACCAACGCCTTCTGTGCAGCCTGGACCGTCTGCCCCGCTCTGTTGATCCTCGGGGTGTGTCGTACCCCTATACACGTCTGCCCTCAGATGTTTCGGCTGCCGCCCGCCGACCCGCTTCGGGTGTATTGGAGGATCGTGACCCTTCGCTGGTTAAGAGGGTCAGGTGTGAATCCACTTTGCTGGTTCGTCCCCATGTCGAACCGGCCGGTACGGGCAGTGAGCTTAGGGAGGCCCTCTCGATCCTTACTCAGGTTCTGTCCAAGAGCCTTCCCGTTGCTTCCAGCGAGGCAGCGAGTGGTTTCCAGGCGCACCCCTATGGCGCCGCCTCCCGGGATTGGAAACAGGCCGCTTTCTGATCCCCCTGGTGTGCCTACACAATGGGAGGCGTCAGCTGGTTTGCCCACGGTGTGCTATATGTCTTCCGACTCCGGGGAGGAGTCAGACATCCTTAATGTCGAGAGCCAGCAGTCTTCTGACTTGGGGGGGGGGTGGGGGGGGTGGGGGGGGGGGGAGGGGCTCTTGACTTTGTGTTTGGGTTCCTTCCGGATCTCAAACCATTAAACCAGCCGACAGTGTCAGCCAGGCCGCGATCATCGGTCGCGCGCCTACAGCCTGTGGAGCAACCTGCTTCTGGGCGTCTTCGACCGTGCCAGTCAGTACAGGTGGTTGAAGCATTTTCAGCCTTGGACTCTAAGCTGAGTTCCAAGGCTATGAAGGCACCGTTCTTCACCAGGGTTGACACCTTTTTTCCTCCGGTGCGTTATCGTTACTACGATTTCGCCAATCCGTCAGTCTGCCAGACTTTGACGGTTTTGGATCAGGACTCCAATTCCCTCGAGTCTGGAGTCCATGTTGGGCTTATCGAGAGAAATGCTGGGTATGCTTTCTCTCTCCGATCACGTCGTCTCTACCTCAGCTTCTGATCTGCCTCCAGATAGGTTTGACGATGTACAGACTCCTTTGCGTGTGATGTCCAAGGCGCTCACGCATCTTACTCACACGGTTGCCTGTGACGCGGCTATTTTGGAAATAGTTCGAAGGGACTCTGTGCCGGACACAGACCGATCCCTTCCTGAGGGCAACGCGCTGCTCTTCGATCTGCTTCTTTGGCAGGTCCGCTACTGTTCCATGGTTCTGTGTTGACGGTCCGGTTGACGTCCTACGTCATTCCAAAGATCAGCTGCTGCTTCGTCAGCCTGATCAGCCTTCTAGGGAAGGCAGGGGCCGTTCAAAGCCTAACAAGTACCCTTCTGCTTCCTCTGCGAAGCAAAGGGCTGGTCCTTCTGTCACCGCTTCTACTTCTTACTCACTGGGTAAGGGTAAGCGTCGGCAGGCTAGAGGAAAGTCTCAGGATTCTTTATTCAGTAGAGGAGGTGGTTTCTCCTCTCGCGGGCCTCGTCGGGGCTCGAACTGAAGGTCCTCACCTCGATTCGTCCCAGGTTGGAGGAAGGATAGCAGAGTTCGCAGACCTTTGGGCCACCATCACATCCGATCCTTGGGTGTTAGACGTTGTTCGGTCCGGGCTGCGAATATCCCTCCGGAGGCACCCCTCTCTGTCCAGAGTGCCTCTTCCAACCACAGTTCCTTCAGACGCTTTTCGTCGGGAACTTTTGTCCACGGAGATAGACAGTCTTCTGGCCAAGGGGGCGATCGAGGTCGTCAAGAACATTCAGTCAGTGGTGTTTTATTCCCGCATGTTCTTGGTGCCGAAGAAGGACGGCCGAATCCGATCGGTTAGCGATCTGAGTGTCCTGAACCAGTCTATCATTGCTCCCAAGTTCAGCATGGAGACTTTCAGGTCGGCCCGTCGTTTCGTTCACCAGGGAGATTTCGCTTCCAGCATCGACCTGCGAGACGCTTGCGTTCACGTTCCGATTCATCGGGCGTCACGGAAGTATCTCAGGTTCGCTTTCCTGGGGCGAGTTTACCAGTTCAGCCTCAACCTGGCTCCTTGGGCCTTCACCCGACTGATGTCGCATGTGATAGCCTTCCATCGCACACAATCCAAGGTGACTACTTCGGCATATCTAGACGATATCCTCCAGAGGCATTCCAATGCTGCCTTACTGGAGTTGGATGTCGACACTCTGTTGAGCTTGCTCACGTCGCTAGGATTCAGAGTCAACGAGGAAAAGTCGGATCTGGTCCCTTCTCAGGCGTTTTGTCATCTGGGGATGGCCTTCCGCACTCAGTTCAATACGGTTGCGGTTCCCCAGGCCAGGGCTGTGATTCTCTCAGCATTTGCTCTGACACTGTCCCAGTCCACATCCGCGACAGCACGGGGTATTCTCCGGCTGCTCGGTCTCTGCGGTTCGTGACGGATCTCATTCCTCTAGATCGGCTACATGTCAGACCTCTCCAACACTTTCTGCTCAGTCGTTGGAGGCCGAATGTCGATTCTCTGGATCTGGTGCTTTAGTTACCAGAATCTCCTCATCCTCACCTTCTCCACTGGACGGATGTTCAGTGGATCACGCAGAGTGTCCTGTTGGACTTACCCACGTCCGATCGCGTTCTGATGGCAGATGCTAGCGATCTCGGATGGGATGCGACGTTGGATCATCTAGGTCTTTCCCTTCACGGGATGTGGGACCAGGATCGGGCATCTCTACACATAAACCAGGAGCTTCTTGCTCTTCGTCTGAGTTTCAGGCAGTGGATCCCTCACCTGTCGAATCGCCAGGTCCTTCTGTTGTCCGACAATTTGACAGTGGTTGCTTACATTCGGAACCAGACGGCACGCACTCTGTTCCAATGTACGAATTGGCTTGGGAGCTTGTACTGCTCGCTCAGGATGTCAACGCCGGGGAGGTTGTTCGTCACATTCCTCGAATGCTTTCGATCACACCCCTGTCTCCTCGGTGGGTGTGGATCAATCTGCTCCGCTCTCTGTTAGCGGCATGTCTCCCTCTACGTCGCGACTTTCTTTGCCAAAGTCGCCCGAGGAGGTTTCAAGTTGACCCGACTTCATTGTGCCTTCGCGCATGTCTTTTATCGGGTCCGGTCTCCTCCGTAGTGGTTTTTAGAGACAAGCAGTGGAGTTGCTTTTCTTCAAGGAGGCACTCACTCCACTGGTTTAGCCTCTGTGGCTCGGTCGAAGGTTCTTCTGTCGATGGTGTGCGATCACTCTGTTGCTTCTGTCACTGCTTCGATCACACCGATTGCGGATTTTCTGGTATATGTTTGTTTCTCTGGGTATCCAGCAGTGAATACACGTCCATGCTTCGGAGACCTTTTTCATATGTGTCCGCATTGTTTCGACACTCATCCTTGCCTCCCCAAGCTTGTTCAGCTCTTTTCCTTGAAAAGGCCTAGGACTTTGCAGTTTACTCCAAGATGGACACTTTCTTGGGCGCTGCTCTACCTGGGGGGGGGGGGGGGGGGGGGGGGGGGGGGGGGGGGGAGGGGGGGGGGTGGAGGGGGGGGGGGGCGTTCGCGCCTTTATCTCGGATGGATATGCGTTTTCTCACATGCCAGATCTCTCCTGCATCCATTTCGCGATGGATTTGTCTTGCTATTCGTGCAGTTTCCGCTCGTCTAGCTACTGGCGATTGTATTACCAATTGTTTTTTCTGCCACGAGGTACGTGCATTATCTTCCTCTCGGGGGCTTTTACGAACTCCGTCGTGTTGTCTGATGTTATACTGGCAGCCTACTGGAGAAATGCTACCTTCTCCATTTATCTGCGACAGTTGCAGGAGCAGACAGAGGACCTTTGTCCTACGAGCCCTCTTTCTTCGGTTCAGACTGTTGTCTATCCCAGCCATTCAGCTTTTTACAGGGTCAGTTCCAGCTCTGTGCTGTTACTATCCTTTCTGTCTGTGCGTCGCCCATCACCATACACCTCATCTTTCATTGTCTTTTACTAATGTTTGTGATGCTATGGTTTGATAGGCCTACATGTAGGGATCTCTTCATCTGTCCATGGTTCCAGTGCAATTGAGTTATGTGTGGGTTGGTTATGTGATTCCCTCCATCCTATTGCCTATTCAGCCTGTAGTAAATAATTGTAAGGTAGGTTGATAAGAAATATACATTTTATAGTAAATTTCCTTTCTTATTAAGCTTCCGCAATTGTTTACATGGAAGCCCTCCCGTCTTCTTATTCGGGTAAGAATCCTTCCTCCCCACTGATCACGTACCTCCTATGTCGGCGGACTCAAAAGAGTGGTTTGATGACTGCTTGCGCACTGGTCAACGGAAGTCGTGGAATTGTACTAAGAGAAGAGTGTTCCTTACTGGGTGTGCGCTGATGGCGCACGACCCAGTTTTGGCTTATTTTTTCGTGGTGTTTTTACACCACTTTTCTTTCCCAAATTTCTTGGGAAAGATTAAAATAGAGAGTATTTTATCCGAGTTAGGGTCTTCCACTGTAGTGCAAGCCTGTAGTAAACAATTGCGGTAGGTATAAGAAAGGAAATTTACTATAAAATTTATATTTCTCCGTTCTTATCCTCGAGCGCTTTTTTAGAGTGGTAGTGTCTGATGACCATAGTCAGCGGGTGTTTTATTTGCGCTTGTGCAATCCCCAGTTTTGAAATGATCTTGAGTGTCTTCTGTAGTTGATCCAGTACTTCCTCGTCCTCGACCTTCTCTCCCAAGAACGTCTCCACGGATTCCGTTATGTCAGCTTCCTGATCGAGGCTCTGGTCCGAAGAAGCCAGAGGAGAGACAGAAAGAGGTTCGGAAGGATCGTCCGAGTCAGCCTCCTGTACCAGAGACCGATCGTCCTCCTCCATCTCCTCGAATGAGGGTGGAGATGAGCTGGAGTTAAATCGGTCAACTGACGATCCGGTGTCCTCCGGCCCATCCCAGGGGGAGGGGGGACGGGTGGAGGGAGGGGGGGGTACCGAGCTAAATCAGTTGGGTGTGTCAGGTATTGACCCTACAACGTCCTTCCCCTTCTCTTCCACTCTTCCCCTATCTTCTCTTCTTCAAGAACTCCATCATTCTGCGGGCGTCACGCTGTCTGGCGGAGAGTCTTTCCATTCTCTCTCTTCTTGGCTTCTATTGCTAAGATCCGGCGGTTAGATTTGTCACCCAGCATATCCGAGACACTTGGAGGGTGACCACACTGGGAGGACGTCCTCCACGTAAGGTGCTGCACTTCTCCAAGGACACCGGCTCACTTTTCTCTCACAATCCACCGTCAGATGAATTAAACCCTTGTGCACCCGGATACTCCAGGTGGTAGCAAGGGTAGCCTTCAATCTGACGAGCGTATCTTGGATATCAAATGGGAACGCCATTGATCTGTGTCTTGACACCTCGGAATCCAAGGTGTGAAAGTGAACTGCGTGAACGAACGATTGTCTATACTTTGCTTTATACCTGTGCCATGTATGCTGAAAGTGACCGCCAATACAGTTAAAACTAGAAGCCCTGTCCCGAACTGTGCGCTTATCTAGGCTTAATTGCGCGTAGGAATTGCGCACAATTGCCATATCGAATGTCATCCAAAGCACGGCAGGTTTTCCTGGTTACTCGTAGCAAACACAGGTAATGTTTCTGCCAATGGACCTCCGGGTTACCCGGAGGTCCATTGGCTGAAACATTTCTTGTGCACAGGCCATATGTACGATATTTGATAGTCTTACCATGGTCATAACGCGTAGATTAACGCACAGACTGGCGTGCTATTTGTGCGCATTTCATGACAGGTCTTCTAGTTTTAACTGTAAGTAAATACAGTACAGTTGCTGTGGACTTTTCGTAGTCCTCGCGTGGGGATTGATGTCCACGCATGCGTTTGCTGAGTAATAAAAGTTCAGCATCAGCAAAATTTTAATTAACGAAGCACCGGGTTGCATCATTACTAGATTTTTTAGGATTACTCCTGTAATTAGTGTTTGTAATCTAATATTATGGCGTCCGTGGTAATATTAACCACCCGTTAAGTGACTACATGTGCCTACGCGTCATTTTGACCCATTTTGTTTTCAAAACCCAGTGTGTCCTCAAAAACCGTTGAATTTCGACCCGGACATAATGGTTAAATGTCTGTGCACGAAATGAGTTTTGCGGACCATGGTCCAATTTCTGGGGACACTGAGTTTTATGGCCATAACGGTTACATTTTTGTGGACTATTGACACAGTGGGTTTTGTGGACACATTGGTCACAGGCACAATGCATGCGTTTTGCGGAAATAATGGTCACAAATATGATGCAAAAAGTTGTAGGCTACGAACATAGTGGATCAATATTTGCTGACCTACTGGGTCAATTGGCCGCGAAGGCAATTGATTTTGTAGATATAATGGTCCAAATTCTGCGTACGCAATGGGTTTTGATGACACAATGTGCCAAAATACATCGAACGTAATGGCCTTTACGGACACCGTGACAATGGGTGATGTTTTGTTATTTTTAAGGGATGAAATGCTAATAAAACACAGAGCAGAATTCTTGTAGCTTTGCAAAATTCCTAGTCTCCTTCCAGTACCCTTCTGCCAGTGCTAACACTTGAATCAAATAAGAATATTGGCCCTCGCTTCCAACTCTCGTGGATCCATAAGCCAATAAAGTTATTCGGGTCGCAAGGGATCTCAAATCTTACATCGTCCCTGAGCGCCTCGGCGCACCGAAACGTCATGCAGTCATATTCGCTTCCGTCTCTCGTTGATTCAAAAGCAAATAAAGTTTGCCCCTGTGCGCCTTCGGCGCGCTGAAACTTTTCTTTCATTCAAATAAGATTTTTGGCCCTCGCTTCCGACCCTCGCAGATTCATTAGCAAATAAAGTTATTCGAATCTGTAAGAATCAAGACAAAATAAGTTATTCACGTCGCGAAGGAAACCCCACACAAAATTAATGGATGCAATCAATAAAAATCAATCATTAACAATATTCTAATGTTTGTGATAACCTTGTGATCCAATTAAGTATCAACAAGACAAAGGATTAATAACACCTTCGCGCACACCGGGAAACTTCTGCAAAGTTACTTACCTCACTTCAGGAACTTACTGCAATTCAGGAACGTACTGCAAATAGACCGCCCTTGACGTCGCTGTAACATGACTGCACAAAATGTTTGTTAAAGAAACGTGTTTCCCGGGAACCATATTTGTTTTTGAAAGATTTTAAGAGGACTGATGTGTTGGCTTACTTTGAGGCAACTGTTCTTCGCTCAAATGGAAACTCCAACCTTGTAGTTTAAAATGAGTGGGAGCAGTTCTTTACGACGGCATTTATGTTTGTTTATAGACAGTTTAGTACTACCAGGGATGGGGAGAAATACCAAGCAGAAGAAAATGTTGTAATAAATGGGCTTTAGTGGGCGCATACTGAAAGATGTTTAAAACTATTATAAACAATAAAAGTGTATTTTAATCCCAATATTAAAAAAATTATTAATTAATATTATAAAAATTACGAGATTGCGGCAAAACCTCTCGGTATTTCGCCGTCAAAGCCTTCTACTTGGTTACTAGTAGCTGGAGGCTGGACGTGCTAATTCGACAAATGCCAGTTGTCTTTCAATGACAATGACAGTTTTTCAGATTCAATTGTACATTTAGACTCTTTTGTCAGCTCTTGTGATTCAGACTCGGATATTGACGATTCTGTACTAGATAAAAGTACTTCGGATGTTGATGCTTCAGTGTTTGGTAAAATTTCTTGTGAAGTTTCTTTTAATGAAACTGTTACTGATCTGTCAGCAACTATAAAACATCGCTACAAAATTCAGTTGTAAATGGACTGAATGGTGCATTCATTCTATCAGTTGATTTTTTTTTATGATTTTGTTAGTTTTCCGCCAGAGGCTGGCTAGTGTTACTGATAAACTAGCGTTCTGTTTATTAGCTTAAATCAAACAGGAGGCTCTAGCGGCGAAATACCAAGCAGAAGTTTTGCCTTGCTAATTTTGATGAAATATTGGGAATAATACACTTTTATTGCTGACAGTGTTAAGCATTTTGAAATTATCAACAAAATCCAAGATGGCCACCGAAAATACTTTTTTCTAGGAAAATTCCTAGAACTACAAAACGAGCGAGATAAACGAAAAATATTGTTTTGAATTGCCTCGAAATCCCGTCACATCTTTGGTACTTTTTCAATTTCGTCCGAAAAAATGGTTCTCTTTCTGAGATATATTCGGTTGCAATTAATCATCATTGTCCATGTCAGCACCCGTTCCGGACGTGTCTACTATCATCGTTGACTTGTTGCAACATTCCACTGGTGCTTTACGCAGAAAAGAGTACACATCATCTTCGCAAAGTTGCATTTGCATCGTGAAAGTTTTCATAGCGCACTGCCAGAGCATGAACATCGTATCAGTTCCAACATTGTTCGGCACTTATCTTGACTACATCATCAACATTTACTGATGATGGACCAATATGACCATTTGCAACATTGATGATTGTGCCTGGGTGCTGTGATGGGTACATGGGATCTACGCCCACTGTTTTCAAATCCCACCTTTCAACTGTATTTTGCCCTTTTCCTTTTGGCCGTCTTGTATCCTATTTGCCTTTCGAGCTTCCTCGTAATTTAGCTACACCAATGACGAGGTGATCACATGCATGTAGATTACTAAGTGTCCACGTTTCGGGTGTCTCTGGCTTCAGATTATTCCAATGACGCCAGACATGCCATGGTCATATCTCATGAAAGTGGTTTCTATAAACATATAACTCCAAATACCATTCCATAGACGCGCCACATGACGCATCGCATGTTCTCCTTTAATGGAATGGTGCAGGATGTGTGAAGGAAGTTTCTCCATCTGACGGACATAATACAAACCGTACCTAGCATAACTGACGTGGCTAGATGCAAAAGGTTGGGCAACAAACTTCTCACTGCTTCCAAATGCAAAGACCAATCACCTTCCATTTCGACACGAACATATAACATTATGATGAATACGGGCTTCAGCCAATCGAACAGCCCTCTGAACACCCTCCTCCCCCCCCCCGTCATATTAGAGGGTTTTGGGTCACATAGTAATCAGTGCCACCATAGCAACCAAGATGGCGGATTTCAGTTAAGAAAATGGACGACGGCAACACGTATCACTCTAAAAACATGCACAGCGCATGCGCACTGAGACCACATATCACTATGGGGATAACGTTACTACATGGCCACTCATGCGTGTTATCATGACAACCCAACATGGCTCCACTGTGTCACGTGACCTTGACGTCACATAAGATCCACCTGATGGGGTATGGTTGACCCCTGGCATACTACTATTTCTGCTTTGAGAAATAAAATTATGTTTTTAAAAAAATGAAAAGCACAACTACTCATAACATTTAGATCAACAGTTACTTGAGGCGAATAAAGTAATGTGGACATGTCGTCCTCTGAGTTCCAATGTGTTCTATGTGCTAGTAGGCTGCCAGAAGGCACATAGAACACATTGGAACTCAGGGGACGATGTGTCAATGGCAGCTGCATCAGCAGTTAATTAACACAAAGTCACTGAATAGTTCAAGTTTTACCACTATATAACTTAAAACCAATCTATACTGCTTAAGTGCTTTTCGACTTTGGACCAAAAACAATGAAATGAGAACAAGCCATAAATTGGCCTGATACACTAGGTGCTCATCCTTCTTCAAATGAAATGCTGTGTATGATAACATCCTTTGTTGCACACTCAAACTCGAAATTGAAGTACTTGGAAGTCTGACGCAGAAAGAACACCCCCCCCCCCCCTCCCCCACCTCCCCGCCCACCTGTAAAACCTCGACGAAATCCCGAGGGAAACTGCCCTCCGATAAAACTGCTCCCTGGAAGACTGCCTTCATTGAAAAAACTTCATAGGAGAATGACCCCAGCTCCCGTAATACATATTCCAAAGGATATCCTCATAAGGTATCCACCAGTAGTACAACACTAAGTCATAAGTATCATCAAATGTCCAGAGGAGTCGTCGAGTTGTACGTGGGGCCACTCGTTCGAGCAAGTGCTCTGTAGCCCATTTGCTCGATAAGATTCGTGGACGACAATTTGATAGTGACATGAACTGGGGCCCAGTATTATCGTAATAATCTCCACTCTCTTGTCACAAGTTAGTAGTGGTGGGGCAATCTAGTATAGGACAGAATAATACTTACTTACTTATGTTTACATGCGTAGACTTCCTGCACTGGATACACTGTGCACTTCGCTGGACTCTGTAGGTGGATCTATTTCATCTCGTGCGCATTTTGTTTTTAGATTTAACCCTTTGGACCCTGGTGCTATCTTTCATGTCAGTTCCATGGTAGCAATAGGAAGAGTCTATATCGAAAGACGATGTAGATGAAAGTAACGCAACATAATTTATTTCACGTCAGTTCACATATTTTTAGAAGGTCCTAGTGATTTCATTCTTGTTAAATCCAACTGCCGCCAACTCCCGTTGTTTCACCTCCACTGTTAACAGGAAGACAAACCACCAGGAACAATAAGTGTGCATTATTTTTAAATTTTCAGAATGGCCGAACATTCTTGAAAGAATGACCGGGCATTCTGTTCAATAATATGTACTTAGGCCCCACAAAGCAGATTTGTTTCTCAGGCCATTTTTTGTGTGTAAAATTGCAGGAGGGCGAGTGGTTTTTATTTTATTTTTTATTTATTTTTGTAATTATTTCTTTGCCATCAAAAGTTCATATTCTTGGTTTGTTTCATGTTTTAGGCCTCATAATCTACAGAAGAATGGAAGATGGTGTATTTCATTCCTTGAGTGAAACAAGTGTTTGCAATGTTGAAGCATTGCAAACACTTGTTGCACTCAAGGGACAAATTTATCGATTTTAATAACTTAACCCTTTGAACCCTGGTGGTATCTTCCATGTCAGTTCCATGGTAGCAATAGGAAGAGTCCATATTTATTACTTGGGGGTAGACCAATTAATATTTTCAACGTGCAGCCTTAGGGCTGCACGTTGAAAATATTAATTGGTCCACACCACGCATTTACTTTGCAGTCATCCCCCTTAATGGCACTATGGCGTAACTTGTGACCCAGCCGGAAAAAAATGTCCTCTGGAGTCCAAAGGGTTAATTTCGCTCGGAAATTATAAACAATGTCTTGGTTTTCCTAGTGTTTATCTAATCTGTTCTTAAATGAGTTTAGACTGGGTGCCGAAACAACATTTTCCGGTAGACTGTTCCATGTGTTTGCAGTTCTGACTGGGAAACTATTCTTCCTCAAGTCCATGTTGGCTCTCTGTGGGAACAACTTCCTGGAATGTCCTCTTGTAGGTTTTGAGACCGCCCCCTTCCATGATTGCAGAATGTTGGATGCATCAGTGTCATATATGTTGCTGACAACTTTGTTTACTTCAATCATGTCCCCTCTGCTGCGTCGATAGCTTAATGTTGGTAGTTCAAGTCTTCTTAGTCTCTCTGTGTAAGTCAGGTCTTTAACCCTTTACCTAACATGAAAAGCAGACGACACCTGCAAAAATAATTCTTGAATAACTAATTTTTTTCATTTTTTATCTCAAAAACATCGGTTATGACCCCTCGTTGGAACGATCTGACCGGTTTTGGCCGTTACGTTGGGTAAAGAATTAAAGCCAGGTAGTTGTCGAGTCGCTCATCTCTGAACAGCTTCAACTTGTTCAATGTGTTTGTCTTTATATGGCGCCCAGACTGAGCTCGCGTAGTCGAGTTGCGTTCGAACCAGGCTTGCAAAAACAATTCTTGAATAACTAATTTTTTTCATTTTTTTGTCTCACAACATAGGTTATGACCCCTCGTTGGAACGAGCTGGCCGGCTTTTCCCATTACGTTGGGTAAAGGGTTAAAGCCAGGTAGTTGTCGAGTCGGTCATCTCTGAACAGCTTCAAATTGTTCAATGTGTTTGACTTTGTACGGCGCCCAGACTGAGCACGCGTAGTCGAGTTGCGTTCGAACCAGACTTGCAAACCAAAAAATTCTTGAATTACTAATTTTTTTCATTTTTTGTCTCACAAGCACAGGTTATGACCCCTCGTTGTAACGAGCTCGACGAGGTGTCATAACCTATGTTTTTGAGACAAAAAATGAAAGAAATAATGAAAATTAATTGGCGATTTTTGAGAATAGCGCTGGCCGATTTTGGCCGTTACGTTGGGTAAAGGGTTAAAGCCAGGTATTTATCGAGTCTCTCATCTCTGAGAAAAAAATTTTTTATTCAGATATTTCAAACAGACAAGGTTATATACAATTTTCTATTCAAAACAATTACAAAAAATAATTTTTGCTCAGCCCAGTAGCTTCGTACAGGTTTAAAAAACGAAAGGTAACCACGACCAGCAAGAAGAAATATTCATAAGGATCCCAATATTGACATTTGCAATGTGTGTTGTAAAGCATAGCGATGGATAAATACATTTTCTTCGACACACATGTGGATATACAGACAGAAGTGCATGCATTTAACGCATGCGCAAAGATGTGCACAAGCAAGTGTGTATCAGCGTCCGCTGTCAAGGGTCTCTCCGGAAAGAATACTAGATCTGTTATGTGGGCATAACAAGGATTCTACCATTCCCCAATTTCTTTGGGTGGCTATTTGTTTCTTTTCTGGGTACCTATGGAGTGAAGAAAGTTCCAGTTGCCCATAGAGATGCATTTGTTCCATAAAGCATTGGAAGTGCAGTTGACACTTTTTTATTTTGCAAGCCTAGATACATTTTTTATAGATCAATATGAGGAAGTCAATAATACTTTGGGACTGTGGGAAATCACTGTTATCATTAAAAACAAGTAATATATACTGGGGGTTCAATTGGAACGTAATATTACTTTTATCGAACAACAGATCGGCAAAGTTTAGAAGAATGGTTTTTGACACTGGGCATTCGAAAAATAAGAGTAGAACTGTCTCTTTTGAAGAAAAGCAAAAAGTACAAAGTTCAGTTCCTGAAATCTTACATTTAAATACTTTGACGTTTGTAAATAAGACTGGATGTAAGATTTTAAACTGTATGCTCTGTAAATATGTATCGTCAGTGACTTTAGAAGGGCTTTTGTAAAAAAATATGTCCACTCTTCCGACTGTATATTCATATTCAAGAGGTTATTCCATTTTATTTGTGATTTTGTTTGGCTGCTCAGTGAATAGTTGCAGAAAAAGTGGATAAATGATTTTATTAACCTTTTGTGCACTTTTTAAATTTTCAATGTGTTCATTTGATACAACCGTAAGTCTATCACATTTATTAATTACCATTTTCCACGTTTTGGAAATTGCGTTTTTTTGCTCCCTGGTAGACGGTAAATGGGGTTTTCGTGATATATGTCGTGGAGAACTCGCCATTTTCTTTTAAGATGTCATTTATGTAAAAAATGCCCCTTTTGCACCAATTTTTATTAAAAAATAAGGCGTTGTTAATTTTTATGTTTGGGTTATAAAAGATTGGTTGGGACAGTATTTCCTCTGTAGTTGTGGGCGAATGATTGTTCGGATAAGACCAGGACAAAAGAATATATCCCCAAAAGCGATTTGTATGTACCCCAATCTTTGTTAACCCTTCCTTATGGAGAAACCAGATTTTATCACTACGGAAGCTTTCGTAGTCGTCCAAAATAAGAGTTTTCCATGGTGCTATGATATTTGGGTCAATCAGTTTTGTTACTCAGAACATTTTTATAGAATAGCTATATGATTTTATACTAGGGAAGTTCAGTCCACCTTCCTCTATTGGGTTGATAAGAATGTTCCTTTTAATGTTTCCCTTCTGTCTGACCATAGAAACTTAAAGAGGAGCGACTGTATTTTATCAAATATGTTATCAGGTGGATCAGGAAGGACTGAAATACAAAGAATAAGTTGGCAATGCGAATGTTTTAATGACTGTCGTTTTTCCAATTAAGGTTAGGTTCTTAAAAGACCAATCGTTGAGAAGTTTTTCCACTTTTTTCACTTTGTCAGTATAATTTGTTACGTTATCCTCACCAAATAAACCGTATTGGATGCCTGATATCGTGAATACACCACTGTGATTCCAATGAACCTTTTGTTTTGTAGATATTTTCGCCCCGACTTCTTTTTTGGTCCAATCCATATAATTTGTGTCTTATCAAAGTTCACCTTATGTCCCGAATGAACGGCAAATTAGTTTAAAGCTTCCAGAGCTGCGTTTAGGGAGTGAGAATCGTCTTTTATAAAAAGTGTTGAGTCATCCGCGTATTGGGTTATGAGATCTTCGGAGTTATTAATTGTGATACCGTTAATTTCAGGGTTATATTTTAGTGATGCACCAAGTATTTCAACACACAGTATAAAAGATAAAGAGAAAGCGGATCACCTTGTCTAACTACTCGTTGTAAATTAAACCTTTCCGTGCAATGTCCATTATTTGTAACATAGCTAAAAAGATTGTGATAAAAAGTATTACTCCAATTTATAATAGAAGGACCAAATCTGAACAATTTCAGAGTTTTCACTATGAAAGTCCATTCCAAGGAGCAAAGGCCTTTTCGAAATCTGGCAGAGCTATGACTCCTGAAATATTTTGTTTCTTACATTTTTCAATTAGGTCGAGAGTCAGCCTTGTGCACTCCCCGATATAATGCCCTTTCATAAAACCAAGTTGGGTCTCTGATATAAGCTTTGGCAGTCTTACTTTAATGCGACTGGCGATAACTGCTGAAGCAATCTTTGTATCAACATTTATTAATGAAATGGATCTCCAATTTTTTATGTATTCTTTTGATTTGTTTCGTTTTGGGAATGCATCTAATCATACCAGTTCTTTGCGTACTGGAAAGCTCTGTTTTCGAGTATCCATAATTTAAAGACTTGATCAGGAAACGCCCAATATCTTTCCAGAAGAATTTGTAGAATTCTACAGTGAAGCCACCAGAGCCGGGAGTTTTATTGTTCTTCATATTTTTCAACACTGCAAGACATTCTGAGTGTGTTAACCCTTTGAGACTTTAATTATCCTGACGTTTAAACGTCACTGGGAATTCAGTTTTTTTCAACGTTTTTCAAAATGCGACGTCAAACGTCGGAGTGTACAAATAACAAGATATTTTTCACATTAGTGATTAACTGGTTGAGGGCTAGATTATTTTTGGTGTTCTGAATTTGTTATTCAAAACTTGTTTTATTACAAACTATTGGAGAGTGCCCACAGGCACTCTCCAATAATTTGTAATAAAACAAATTTATATAAACAAAATATTATTTGTGTTTAACTGAATATGAAATATAAGCAAGGAAAGTGTTGGCTTTTGCTCTAGATTCCTCAGTTTTTGAAAACCCTGATTGTGGCTTCTACAACTTA
Source organism: Pictodentalium vernedei (assembly GCA_031216915.1). Lineage (NCBI taxonomy): Eukaryota > Metazoa > Mollusca > Scaphopoda > Dentaliida > Dentaliidae > Pictodentalium > Pictodentalium vernedei. The sequence continues at coordinate 63,618,451 of CM062297.1, forward strand.
ACCAGTTAAGAAGTCTTGACAGCAGGATTATATTAGTATTTTAAGCTGCGGTAACATTTGGTTCAACGGTTGTTACTGAGCACTATTCGGGAGAAAATAGGTATTTGGGTTAAAACTTTAAAAAATCGAAAAATAATAACAAAACAAGTGACCACAATGTATCAACGCGCTGTTTGATTTCGTACGTCATGAGACGCACAAAAGTATCAATGCGATATTTGATTTCGTACGTCATAAGGCGTACAAAAGTATCAACGCGCTGTTTGATTTCGTACGCCATTAGACGTACTAAAGTATCAAAGGGTTAATTCACCTTCAAGAGACTTGCTTTCCTCTTCCTCTAAAAAATTTAGAAATGGGTTATTAAAGTCAGAGAAGACATTACTGTTATTATTTGCAGCAACTGTAAGGTCAATTTTAGATGCGTACAACTTTTGATAAAACAGTTTTTCTTGATCAAGATATCCTTTAAATTTTCTCACCAGTCTCCTTAACAAATTTAGAAATGATTTTTTCTGTGTAGTGTCTTTTTTTCCAAATTGCTGAAGTATTTTGCCGGCTTTTTTTCCATTTTGCTTTTGCTCTCATAATCATTACTTTATTGTTTGTTTCTTAGTGTCTTTAATTCTGTTTCAGAATCTACAATCCAAAGCAGGTCGTTAACTGGTAGAGTGCCGAATTATTTTTGGTCATCAAAATTTGTTCATGTGTCTTTGCCCTGTTACAATTTATGGGAGAGTGCCAACAGGCACTCTCCCATAAATTGTAACAGTGCAAAGCCATACAGACCAAATAATTTCACTTGAAACATAATGTGAAGCATATCAATAGATTATGAAACCTTTAACTTGCAGCACCTGCCCTTTAGTGTAAAGCCCAAATATGGGCTTCCAGCACTCTACCAGTTAATAAATATCACAAAGAGCAATGGTACAATACAAAGCAGTAAGGCTGGTAGAACGCCATAGTAAGGATGAATACAATATGGACTGATCACAGAACAGATTACTAAAGACATGATGGAAGACTATGGTAGAGACTACCAGGAGCTGTATATGAGCTTGGAATCCCACTTATGAAATCCCAGTTATGGAATCCCACTTATGGAATCCATATAGAATCTCTTTTTGGGAAACGTCTGTGGTTATAGAATCCCCTTTTTCGAGATGAGTCGAAGAGTCGTACGCGGAGTCACTCGTTCCAACAATTGCCTGATAGCTCATCGGCTCGATGGGATTTTAGTCTTCCGAACGATATTCCAGTCACTGCTCGATAGCTCACAGATAACAATGTGGCGGCGGGGTTTAGGTGAATGGAGTGATCTGATTGATTGGTTAGTTTCAGTAAAGTAAGGTGAGGTGATTGGATGATCCGGATAAACGAAACATGGCCCATGCTGCTAAGAACAAGAACTAGAATACCAGAAAAAGGGTTAGAACTAGTCAGAAGAGACCAGGAAATCTGAAATTAGTAACAATAAGTAGAAACTGTTCCAATTTAGAGGTTTTTCTATTCTGCTGGAGTATACTCCGGAACAAACGAATAAGGTCGGTTAGACAAAAGCAATAACATGTAGATGCATCGATAGAAGCAGGGGATTCTCCAGGAATCCGAGATCGATAAATGGAAAATCCAAACCACCAAAACTACCCTTAAAAACTAGAACACATCTCACATTATTTGGGCCCCTACAGCACTGTGTGCTAATCTTATAAAGAGGATTCTCGGGAATCCAATCAAAAATGCAGACAAGCATGAACTGGGACCCAGGCCTGAAAATAAGCTGTCTGACATTTGCCGAATGAGGTCCCATGAGGGTGAATTTGATGATGCTATCCCATACAGTGGGCAAATTTATCCTGTGAGTACCTCTTTCTGTTTAGTTTTGAGCCCCTGATTCAGATTGAGGGTCACAGAGGGTTAATTTAGTGATGCTACCCTGCTATGCAGGGTAGCATCACTAAATTCACCCTCTGGGGACCTCATTTTGCAGAGGTCAGTCTGCTTATTGTCTGGCTTGCTGGGACCCGTAGCGGCATTAATGTTCTAAAGGCCGGAGAAGTGCCACAAGTTAGTAATGGTTGAAACCGATGATTTAGTGAGAAATCCGAGCCCAGTAAATAGTTATCGTGTGGTTTGTGATAATAAGATTTTCTTCCCTTGAATCGAACAGGACGTCCACACTATTTAGGGCCCTTCAGCACTACGTGCTACACTTATTAGCTCAATGAGCGAGGTGGGTGGGTGGGTGGGGGTGTAGGAAGGCTTCGCCAAGTCGTTTTGGGTGATTTAGAGTGATTGTCGTTGCTTGTGGTAATTACATATACTCTTATTCAATCGACACCCCCCCCCCCCCCCCCCCCCCCCATCCTATTAGTAGGGTTGGGATTACATATCAACCACGTGCCACCACAGAATTTAAAAGGGCGGCCTCCAACAGACAAAATGAACGACGGAAACATGTGTCATCCACATAACACGCACTAACAACAGGTGTCACTATGGTAATGACATCACAACATGGTCGCCCATGCGGGTTACCATGGCCACCCAACATGGCGTCGCTGTTTCACGTGACTATGATGTCACTTCGAGGTCGGTGGCGAGGTCCGGCAAATATTGCCCGAAAGTTGTGAGATACAGTACTCACATCCTTACACATCATGAGCATTTATTGGGTTCCTTATGATTTCAAATTATTTTCTGAATAATACTGTATCTTGCTCAACAATGAGCAAAACTGTTGAACGGTAATGTACAGAAAATAGCCCGTAATCGACTGCCAGGCGGTAGAAAACGTCATTTTGTAGCCCTTTCCATATACTTCCCGAAAAATAGGATGCAGAAAATTACCACCCGCCCCCCTCGCCCCAGGTTAGCCCAAAGTCCAAAGTGTCTTCCAATGACCTGATGCTAGAAGAGTTCAAGAAGGTTCTGTTTTCAAAACTAGTTTGAGTCCGTTTCTGGAATATTCTGTTTTATTGCCGAATGACTTTCACGGTTGCCGTTGAATACAACCCTTGTAGTGCAGTCGGTATAGGCTTTCGACCCAGAAAAATTCGGTAGTAAGCTGGATTTGGTATCATTCGAAAGAGGGACATTCCCTGAGCAACATATATAAAATCCGCTAAAATCCACTTTGGCAAAAATGTTTTAGACAAAATGACGCTCAAGATAGGCGCCAAATCGAGGGGAAATCGAAAACGACATGTGTTATTTTCGAACTAGATGCATGCCAAAAGTACAACTGAGACACAGCAAGACACCTTTGAGGTCATGGGCCCGGAACGTTTCAGCAAATGGCCACAAAATGGCTGCCGATTCCAGGGAAAAAAAACAAAAAAATCAGTACCACACGTACCGTCAAACATATGTTCAATTTATAATATGTTTAAGGATATCCATCCAACGTATAGTATGTTTTCAGAAAAATTATGATAATCAGGTACGATATCAAGGGTTTTGTCCGAAAAAATCTGGAGATGGTCTCCAAAACGGCTTGAGTTTGAAGGATAGCCATGGTCGAGGAATCAACATCATTCAGGATCCCCTGAACCGTCGGTCACAACTTCTTCAGAATCCTGACAAGCTGCACACCTTCATTCCTCAGAAGTTGTCAAACATTTCAGGCCGTGCTTTCGACAGGAACAAGTATTGGTTTCGCATGTATTTCTATATGTCATCTTGCATTTGAAACGCACAAAATTCAGAAGCGGAGTTGGGACGAATTCTTTTATCCGTCGCCACAGGGGACAAATTCAGTATAGTGAAGCTTCCAACCCCAGTCCACCTGGTCCAAAACGAATCTCTACGGACAATCTACCGATGAACGCGCAAAAAGTGGAAATAAGCCCCTCTCTTTCTTGGGGGATTCTATGGTTCTACAGGGTCTTTGCAAGAGGACACCATCTCCATAAACTTGACGTAACGGGGTCTGCTAAGTGATTCCACAGATTTCACTCCATACAGAATTGGCATGAATCTTGTAAAGATATGGAGGACGCTAACGCTCTGTTTTTTGAACAACCCTCTATCTTCTTGACAAGATTTGTTTCATCCGCCCCATTCATTGATAAAAGAGGTGTGTAATTTTACCACTTTGCCAATTGAGGAAACAACATCCTCAGTTTTGCAGGGATGTCGCCTACCAGATGTGCGCACCTCTAATCGAAAATACATATCTGCCATATCGATTCTTCAATGGTGCACCAAAAGTACCAGAATAATTGTGTCATCTTTCATCAACATCAACGACAACGCTTCTTCCATTCGAAGCTCTCTCGTTAGCCTTGGATACAATCGTCGTATCGGCATCGCCGGTACAAATATAAGTACTATGCCAAGCCTTTACGAGAGAAGAACTCAATAACTTAATGGACTGCGTTTCGTTCTTGGCATTCGCAAGAAATGCTTGCCGATCAGTGTGGACTTCTTGGGATGAAGCTTGTGGTATACTGGCGCACATTGGCGCATGTTTTCCATTTCCAGATCTCCTTCGATGTTTGGGTCCCGTTATCTGATGGTCCGTCCTCATACCCAACATTTCCCAAATCTCGACCGAACATAAGTGGTGTATTGGCGGACCACATGTGCTGTACTAGGCACATCGCTAATTTCTGTCTTAAATTCTATGATCTCGCACCATCACCGGAAAAAGGCTATCCACGCCACTGTATGATAAGGTGACATGGTTGGTTCTGAAACTTCATCTAACAGTATACTTTGAGGGTGGTCAGTCTTCAAGTCAGTTCTGCAGGAACTGTGCACGTAATTAAGTGACAGAAATTAACCTTCTCCCTAACACTTCTAGAAGACGGCAGTCGCAAAGGAAATTCTTGATAGAATATTTTACCCTTTATACAATTGTGACATCTTCCATGTCAATTCAATGACAGCAAATGGAAGAGTCCATATTCATTATTTGGGCTTAAACCAATTAATATTTTCAACATGCAGCCCTGGGGCTGCATGTTGGAAGTATTGATTGATCTACGCCACGCATTCAATTAGCAGCCATTCTACATAATGTAATTATGACGCATCATGCTTCTGGCCAGTAAAGCGTTAACGGGTTAAAAATTCTATGCTAAAAACCATAGCTTGTGACCTTTCATTCGTTCGGGCTCGATGATATCGTTCCATTGATGGGGTTAGGAGCTTGTAGTTGGGGCAAAAGATTTACAACCATAGTCTAATAAAATTTGAACCGAGATTTTTTAACAGCGTTGATCGGAGTAGTAGGAGATGTAGGAAACGTGCCCGGTTGGACTGATCTCATGTGACGTCATCGTCACGTGACCTGGTGGCGCCATGTTTGGTTATCATGGTAACCCACGTGATCGTCCACCTTGTGACCTCATCTCAATAGTGATACGTGGTGTGAGTGCGCATCCGCAGCGCTTGTTGTTAGCGTAATATATGTTTCCGTCGTCCATTTTGTAGACTGGAGGCCGCCATCTTGGTTTCTATGGTAGCACGTGGTTGCTATGACGTCACATGAGATCCGGCCAATCTTCCTACTACTGACCGGATATTTGCGTTACGTCAGGTAAAATGGTAAATGGGAGGCCATAATATAAGAAGTAAGACCCCCGTAGGAACTGTGAATTGTGGCACAGTGCTTGTTTACTTTGGTAAACATGTTCTGCTTTACTGGTAAACTAGGACTCGATCACCAACGGCTTGTGAAAATCCTCTAAAGTCGGCAGTAGATGTAAAACGATTGGCTAAACTTGATACCTTTGATGTGGTCATGATATAGCCATAAATGTTCAAATTGACCTTGAACCTCAGTCTATAAATAAATACTCAAAAGTAAGAATGCCTTTAATAAATTAGTATTGTGTTGTTGAGCAACAAATCCGCTTAAAGTTGTGGAAAACCATGGTAAGACGCAAATCGTTAAGATGGATATACGATGGCACGTCGACGCAGAGTGACGATTGCGGCCCAAAGGATGCAACGCGGAGAAAATAACGGGCCACAAACAAGTTATCTCCATCATTTATTTGTTACGCTTTAACGACACTGTCGACCGCAGAGGCGGGGGAACCATGGGTGCACAGGGGATACTTTTTTCCACAGACCTGTTGCGCGGTTACGCAATGAGTTAAATGGGCGCAAACAAACATTCCTGAAATATATTATTTCTAATTCCGAACAACATTTGGTCAAAGAATTCCACCTTGGGTCGCTTAGGCCCGTTTCTTCTACTCCAACCATCTTCCAACCCGAAGGCCAACCTGGAAGATGGCCATCTTGGAAGATGATTGAAGTAGAAGAAATGAACAGGATAGTGACCACACCGCGGCATGCTCATATAAACGAGAGACTATAGTGTGTCAAGGTACATTTTCTCCCACTGGGCCGTAGCCTTTTTAGTTTGTGCCCTTCCACTTTTATCGTGCTTCTACCGCCTCTGTTCGACAGCCAGGGTCACCTCGTGTCGGACAGTTTTATGGGTGAAAAAAGCCGGAGTACCAGAAAGGAATCACCGAGGAACGGCGAGCAACTGTCAGACATTCCAAGGTACTAACTCCGCGCAAGCAGGGTTAGCATTGGTTGAAGACAAGTGCACCATCAACGTGCAGTACGCTTCAATACCTGCTCCACCGTGCCCCCGCGTGGGCAATCGGATTGAAGTGCCTTATCGAGGGGCACAACGCAATTACCTTGAAGTCCAATGCCGTTACCACTGAGTCACCGAGCTCCCGTTTTTATAAAAAAAGATCAGGACACATTTATTTATTGGTGTTTCAGGTCACATACTTATGCACAATGGCTAATCGTGACCGTGACAGTTTTACAGGTGGAGGAAGCTGGAGTACCCGTAGAGAACCACCGAACATAGACGAGCAACTGTCAGCTCCTCAACATTCTAACTCTGTTCAAGCTCCGCTCAAGCAGAGTTACAGCGGTTGAAGACATGTGCACCATCGACGTGCAGTACGCCTTAATACACTGGGTCATCGTGTCCCCATGAAGGCAACCGGGATAAAGTGCCTTGCCCAAGGACACAACGCGAGTCGTCCAGGACGGGGATCGAACCGGGACCTCTAGCTTAGAGTCAAACAGTCTACCACTGAGCCACCGTGCTCCCAATCAGGACACAAAGGGTATGTTCCAGTGAGCTATTCCGGTTTATTTGGTGTATTGTGAGCATGCATAGACACACGGAATAAAACCCAGGTCATTTTATTCAGCAGTACTAGAGCTATCTGGGGTATGTTTCAACGAGCTATTCCGGTTTACTTGGTTTACTCTTCCATGTGAACCTAAACTGTGGTTTAGAAACCCCAACAGAAGGATATGTTTTAATACGAATACTATTCCACATAAACCCCTGCTTGATGTCGCTCGGAAACGCAAAGCATGAAAGTATTGTTAGTAGCGGGACACCCAAAACGTGGGAAACATATCCCTACTTTAACTTTTAAACATCTCCGAAAACCATCGTAAAAAAGGCCCTCACCAGAAACTTTCCAGTGATGGTGTCAAAATTTTCGTGACTCCTATCATGAAATAAAATGACCAAAAGGGATCTTCTGAAAGTTGTAACAATTTCTTCTGAGAGATAAACACCCTTTCAGTTGAGAATCGAATATTTTTGAAAAGCCGCTTTTATGAGCTAAATAAATGTTATTAACTTTTTTTATAGTTTCATTCTCTTGAGTTTTCGCATTTTTCATGAACCTTGCACTGTTTATTTCTTTTTTGACACTCGAAATCGAATGTTTTTTATATTGTTGTTGTGCGAGGCGTAGAACTTTCATGTGCGTTCCACTGCTCATGTCAAAAATAGAATGATAAACCAGATAGCCCTGGGGTATGTTTCAGTGAACTATTCCGGTTTACTTAATATACTATTCCATGTGAACCTAAACTTTATCATTTTATTCTTGACATGCGCATTAGAGTGCACATGAAAGTTCTAGGCCTCGCACAACAACAACAAAAAATATTCTGATTTCGTGTGTCAGATAAGAAATAAACAATGCCGGGTTCATGAAAAAAGCAATAAATAAAGAGGGAGAAACGATAAAAAAGTTAATAACGTTTATTTTGCAAATAAAAGCGGCTTTTCAAAAATACTCGATTCTCAACTGAAAGAGTGTTTTTCTGTCGGAAAAAAAAAATTGTTTTGCAACTTTCAGAAGACAAGTTTTGGTCACTTTATTTCTATGGTAGCAGTAACGCAATTTCTGACACTATCATTGGAAAGAATCTTATCACTCTTATGCGGGCTTTTTCAAAGATGGTTTTCAAAGATTGTTTAAAAATGAAAGCAGGGATATATTTCCTACACACTTTGAATATCGCCCCTCCTAAAACGCGTCCCTGCTTCACGTTTCCTAGCGACACCACACCAAGGTTTACGTGGAATAGTATTCTCGTTGAACATATCATTCCATTGGGATTTCTAAACCACAGTTTAGGTTTACATGGAATAGTAAACCAAGTAAACCAGAATAGTTCACTGAAACATACCCTTACCCAAAAACATTAAATAAACGTACCGATGGTTCTTGACATGTCCCAGTTTGAAAATTCATCTAGAAATAATGAAGATTGTTGTGAAATCAACTGTGTCTCTACATTTTATTTTAAATGAATTGTGGATAAACAGTCGACACGCTCGGTAATTTATAATCAACTCCTGATATTTGCTTAGACATGAATTCTACTTCATTTTCCATCATTGATTATGTTGTGAAACTGTTAAAAATCACGGACGATTATGAGTCCCATATAATTGCTCCATTAACCCATTCACAATTGAAGATAGATCAGGGACAAACACTATAAAACTTTTACAATTGTATTTTCCAGAATTGTATTTTCTACAAGTGAATATAAATAGCGGAAATAAAACATCAGCATTGTCAAAGATATGGCAATTTGCCAACTAGCAAATTGCCACATCTTTGAACATGCTAATGGTTCATTCAATTAGTTATTTACTAGAGTCACCTCGTATCGGACAGTTTTACGGCTGGGGGAAGCCGGAGTACCCGTAGAGTTCCAATGAGCAACGGCGAGCAGCTGTCAGGCTCTCCAACATACCACACAAGCAGGGTTAGCATTGGTTGAAGAAAAGTACACCATCGACGTGCAGTATGTCTTAGTACACAACGCCATCGTGTCCCCACGCGGGCAATGGAGGTGTTATTTATTTATTTATTTATTTATTTATTAAGGTTTTACGACACTTTAACAGCCAAAGTCATATCGTGTCGGTGACAGTTTTACGGGAGGAGGAAGCCGGAGTGCCCGGAGAGAACCACCGAGCAACGACGAGCAGCTGCCAGCTCCCCAACATCGTAACTCCGCACTACAGTACAGGCAGGGTTAGATTGATTTAAGACATGCGCAAGTAGTATGTCATGTTCACCTACACCTCTAGGTTGGATGATCTCATGGATGATCTCATGTGACGTCATAGTCACGTGACCCAGTGGCGCCATGTTGTGTTGTCATGGTAACACGCGTGGGCGGCCATCTTGTGACGTCATCCCCATAGTGATACGTGGTGTGACTGTGCATGCGCAGCGCGTGTTGTTAAGGTGATACGTGTTTCCGTCGTCCATTTTGTATACTGGAGGCCGCCATCTTGGTTTCTATGGTAGCACGTGATCGCTATGTTACCCAATTTTTCTGCAATAAGACGGGGTATGTTCGGTGGGTATGTTCGATTGTAGAAGAGTAAATCTAATTACCACAAACAACCCGACAAACCCTCCAAATCACCAAAATCTATCCCAACTTTTACTATTTCGAATTCTTTCAGAATTCTCTGCTTCTATCTATATATGCAATATTTTTCCTCTACCTAGCCATGTTTCTTTGTTCTGGAGTATACTCCAGTAGCGTAGGAAGAGCCTATTAGTTGGAACAGCTTTGCTTATTATTACTATATTTAGCTATTTCTGGTCTATTTTTGTTAGTTCTGACCCTATTCCAAGCATTCTTGTAGTGTTCTTTATCTAGATCATTTATACAGATTATAACCAACCAATCAGATTGCTTGATTTCCCATAATCTGTATGCCGGGTTATCTCCCCTTATTACAACGAAGTCGTATCCGATTCTCATCACCTCTATATCCAATGGCCATATCCCATGGAATCCCATTTTGGGGAAACACCCGTGGCTATAGAATCCCTTTTCTGTCATATGAGGCCATGAGGGCTATGTAAAAGCCCCCAATGAGTCCTCATTTTTTATCCCTCATAGCCTCATTGAATTTTGAGGTTATGAGGACCATTCAAAATCCCTCAATGAGGTAATTTACTACGACTCTTAGCCTCATTTCAGTATTTGAGGATACCTATGGCCTGGCATTGTATTATTCGAGGATACCTATCGAGGATACCTTTAAGAGAATCCCTTTTTGTCGTATGAGGCCATGGGGACTATGTAAAAGCCCTCAATGAGTCCTCATTTATTATCCCTCATAGCCTCATTGAATTTTGAGGTTATGAGGACCATTAAAAATTCCTCAATGAGGTATAATTTACTACGACTCTTAGCCTCATTTCAGTATTTGAGGATACCTATGGCCTGGTATTATATTATTTGAGGATACCTATCGAGGATACCTTTAGAAGAATCCCTTTTTTGTCGTATGAGGCCATGAGGGCTATGTAAAAGCCCTCACTGAGTCCTCATTTATTATCCCTCATAGCCTCATTGAATTTTGAGGTTATGAGGACCATTAAAAATCCCTCAATGAGGTATAATCTACTACGACTCTTAGCCTCATTTCAGTATTTGAGGATACCTATGGCCTGGTATTGTATTATTTGAGGATACCTACTGAGGATACCTATCGAGGATACCTTTTGGTGAATCCCTTTTTTGTCGCATTAGGCTATGTAAAAGTCCTCAATGGGTCTAATGTAGTCTTACCAACCGCTTCCATCTTGTCGCCAAAGCTCCAAGGCTATTACAGGTCTATGGCCTATCTGTCCTATCATTAGCTTCTACAGCAGTCTTGTTCCATTGCGGCCTTGTACCAGTACTATTGGCTTCTGTTATTCTGACCCATATCTCATCCATTACTTATTAGCTATACCTACCTCAGTCTCGACTATAACATTCCGTAATCAGGAAAACTGGCGTTACCAAGTATACTGTTAAAAAAACTAGGGGATATTTGTTAAAAGTGAGATATATGAAGAAATATATTTATATTTTCATCAAAAAGACAACTGAGGCATTGCACTGTGACATCTGGTGAATGATTTCAGCGATGGTTAGGTATCTGACAAACACACATTCCACACACTGAGCTGTAGAAGGCATGGACTGTCAGTCAGATAATTTACCACAATCAGTCCAAGCCCTCAATATCTTGTAAATCCCCCTCTGTTCGCGAGACACGCGCGGATCTAAAGTGGCATACTCCTCACCAAACATCCAATATCAGCTTGACTGATGTTATTCCATTCTTCCTGCAGTGCTGCGGCGAGTTTCTGGACATTTGGTAGGGAGCTGTTGGGGTAGTTGTAGGCGCCTGTCATGCATATCCCAGACGTGCTCGATTGGTGAAAGGTCTGGACAAGGCAGTGAAGTGATGTTCTGCACCTGGAAGAACACTGTAGCGACAAGAGCCCTGTGTGCTCTTGCATTGTCATCTTGGAAAATTGGGTGACATGTAATGCTGTTCTGCTTGTCATGGCTATGCCATAACCAATCCACCGCCAAAACGACCGTGCTGCCTAACGGTTACGTCATGTTATCGTTCGTTCCGCCGCCGCCACGCTCTGTTTCGCCCGTCGTGGAAGTCGAGAGTAAACCTTGATTCATCGGAAAACATGACGTTGCTCCACCGACGATTGTCCCAGTGCTGTCGTGCTCCACACCAATTACGCCTTGCTGCGATGGTACGTTCAGTCAAAAGTGGACTTATTCGAGGTCGTCGATTGTACAAATTCCAGCTGTGTAGGCGATTGCGGATAGTCTGACCACTGACTCGCACATCTGTCGCTCGGTGCAGCTGTTGTCCAATTTCTGAGGTACTTTGGTGGGGGTTACGTAATGCTGTGGTTCGGATGAAACGATCCTGGTTAGCAGTTGTCGCCCTTAGACGATCTGACCGACGTCTGTCATGAACATTGCCTATCCGACGGTATCCGACGGTAGCGTCATCACCGATTGAGTAACGTTGAGAATTTGAGCCATTGCAGTCTGTTTGTGGCCAGCTTTCAACATGCCAACGGCACGTAAACTTTCGTCACGCGTCAGTCTTCGCATACCTCAAAAGTTACGTTTCGACCAGAAACTATTGATGAATGAGTTTATACCAATAAAAGAACGATGATACCCCCGAAAAAGCTCGTCCAGTAGAAATGAAAATTTCAAAACGTACCCAACAGACATTAACGCGGCGCTCGTGCGAAAAACCTGCACGAAGTTTTCGTGGGCCGGTGACATTCATGATCCACACTAATAATACTATTTTCCGAAAATATCAACATCATTTTGGATATCCCCTACAGTTAAAACTAGAAGTCCTGTCATGAAATGCGCACAAATAGCACGTTGATATGCGCGTTAATGTACGCGTTATGGCCCAAGTAAAGCTATCAAATTCTGCACATATGGCCTGTGCACAAGCAATGTTTCAGCCAATGGACCTCCGGGTAACCCGGAGGTCCATTGGCAGAAACATTGCATGTGTTTGCTATGAGTATCCAAGAGAACCTGCTGTGCTTTGGATGCCATTCGATAGGGCAATTGGGCAATTGCACGCACTTCCAACGCGCAATTAAGCCTAGATAAGCGCACTATTCGTGACAGGACTTCTAGTTTTAACTTTACTTTTTTGAACGGTATAGTTTGAAGGTGCGTTTTTGTATGGTGAGGAAGTAATGGTGGCAAAAAAGAGAAAAAAAAAAAGAATTGTACGAATATTCTATTCAATTAAAGTACAGTATAATTCAACGCAACTAAGATTCAGAGTAATAAGCAGAGATTAGTCGAAAAAGGAGAAGAGATAGATCAGCTATACAAAGGTCGCAGCTTCCCCTGTAGGGACCCCAGTGGGCAACCGAGACGTTCGGATAGCTGAAGTACGAGAAGGGGAAACTTCGGTCTTTTTGAAAAGAATGAGAAATAATAAAGCTGCAGAAAACTGTATTAGATCTGAAAACATTTTTTAATTATTTGTTTTTGGTTTAATAAATAAAAAGGTAAAGCTTGGTTAGTTTCATTTCGGCCGAGATGTCAGCCCTCGGTAACTTCACATGAGCCTTCGACCTTCGGTCCGAGGTTGATATGACGTAACCTCGGGGTGATATCTCGGCCGATATGAAACAAACTACAAATAATCTTCTTACTATCAAATATCATCGTGTTCATTGGCTTGCAGTGTCAGTAGGTAAAAAAATGCGGATTCGGTATCACTTGTACACGATTTTGTACATGTACATGGATGTACATCTCCATTCAGTGTTCAAATCGTGTACAAGTACACAAAATGTCGTTTTTTATGGTAATACAGAATCCGCAATTGGCTTTGGGGCTCACAGATCGCACTTTTAACGTTCAAATACCCGTTGGCGAACGCGTACATTCGACACGTCGCTCAAGAGTGAAAAAAATGTATGAAAGTAGGTGAAATTTTAAGAAAATATAATTAAAAATTTGTTCTCTGCGTTCCCATCGCGGATTAGACCATCGATCCATCGTTGGTGAACGCGAGCAAAAAACGTTTTGCGGATTCTGTATCAGCATCAAAAAGTGGTTTGCGGATTCTGTATCATCTGTATCACCTAAGTAGGTATACGTTCACCAACGGGTATTTGAACGGTTAAATTGCGATCCGATCGGGGAAACCCATTTGCGGATTCTAGATCAGAAAATCGACCTCTGTACGGTACATGGAAAAAGGTGATACTGAACCCGCAAACCACTGCCACGTTTCCCGATCGTGTTTGGGACAGTGTAGGGTGCGATTTGATCGATGAAAAAACGATTTGTCGATTCATCTCAGTTTTGTGAGACGAAATCGTGATAGAATCGGTTTTGAGGAGAGGAAATAAAAAAAATGATTGATATATATATAGGAGAGAAAAAAAAATAAATAGTTATTTAAAAAAAAATAAATATATCAAATCGAATAGAAAATAAACATATGTAAATCATGAACGCTTCCCAGACTATTAGTGCAAGGTTTCTTTTAAAAATGCTGATGAGAGCCTACGCATTCTGTGTGGACGAACAACTAGGTCGCCTCTTGTAAGAACGATGCGTCGGATGTCGGGATCACCTAGACTTCGATCATGAGAATCATTCGTGTCTGATGATGGAAAGGGAAGATATGGTCGTCAAGTATTTCGAACCGGCGTTCGAACGCGTTCAAATCGACGAAATGATCGCGTTTTGGAAGAGATTACTCTTCTGTAAGGAACGAGACAAGCCCACAGTTTCGGAAGAACTGAAATTGGAGCGTAGAAGTCTGACTTTAGAAGACAAGGGATGCATCATGAAATTATTGTTCAATGAAGCATACGTCTAAGTTTTCTCATTGATATAAAATAAGGGAGAATAGAAATAAAAATAAATACACACATAAATTTTTTATCTAATATTAGAAAGAAAAAAAAAACACAAAAAATGAGAACCAGAAATAAATTGTATCCGACGTTAGATGACGACGAGGATGAGAAGCCGAACGGTGTTTTGCCGACGGCACCGTCGCTAGAAGAAAAAGAAAGAGGAGAGAGGTATCGCATCGATCAAATCAGTAGAATCCAAGCGTATCTAACTCAAGAGAGGGATTCTTGTCATTCTGTCAAGAAGAAGTATTCACGTTTCGTGAAATTCGTCAACGCGGTCGACACGACACTCATCACGATTTCCATAGGTTTACACGCAGCCGGCATCGGATTGTTGTCGACTGCGGTCGGTATTCCGATCGTGTTAACCGTAGAAGGAGTGGCTCTCGCCGCTGGATTGTTTAGCACGCTCGGAAACTTTTTGAGTAGGAAATTATATCTGAAGGCGAGGAAACACGACAAGATTCGCGTCTTGGCCGACTTCAAGATCGACACGATATCCGAAATGATCTCGATGGCGTTGAAAGACGGTAGGATATCGGACGGAGACTACTTCACGATATTGGGCGAGAAAACGAAATACGAAGCCATGAAAGAAGCCGTGAGAATCAAGACTCGTCAGATTATCAAGGAAGAGATGAAGGATTCTCTCGTGGAAAAGGGGGAGGAAAAAGGCTAGGGAGGAATTCAGTAGGATGATAGAACTCAAGAGCAGCGATTGAAAAAATATATATATATAATAAGAACAGAATTTTTAAAAAAGAAATATTAAATTTATATATAAAATAAAAACGAAATTAATTTAAATAACTCTCAAAAATGTATTGCGTAAAGTGTAAGAGAGTTTCCGAGATGAGTAATTCTCAAGAAGTACGAACTAAAAACGACAGACAGATGCTTCGTGGAATTTGCAACGTGTGTGGTTCTATCAAGACTCAATTCGTCAAAAAAAAAGAACGTGAGCAAAGGTAAAGGCATCGTGAATAAAATGATCAATAATCTACCTTTCGAAATGCATCTGCCTGGTCACAGTTTCACGGGACCTGGAACGAAATTGAACAAGAGACTCAACACCGATCTGACTCCTAAATCTTGGAGCAAACCTGTGAATAGGGTGGACGCGGCCGCGTATGGTCACGATCTATGCTACGCTGGACATCCCGACACCAAGACTCGCAACGATGTCTGCGATAAAAACATGTTGACGAAATTGAGAGGTATATTGAATCCGACCAGGAGAGAGAAGGTAGAACGTTCGCTGGTCGGCAATTTGATCGGTGCAAAACGTCGATTCGGATGGGGTGTTAAAAAGAAAAGCACATCTGAAAAGAAGAAGAAACGATTATTGACGAGCGAATTGGCCGAGGAGTTACACAAACCCATCGTGCGTAAATTTCGAAAGAGAAGGGTGTTCGTGAAGGGTTTGGATGATATTTGGACTGCCGACTTGGTCGACATGAGATCGTTTTCGAGGTGGAACGAGGGTGTCAAATATCTATTGACGGTCATCGATGTGTTTTCCAAATACGGTTGGATCAGAGCTTTGAAGAATAAATCGGGACCTTGCGTCGCCGAGGCTCTGAAGAGCGTGTTCGACTCGTCTTCTCGAAAACCAAATAAATTGTGGGTGGATAAGGGAAAAGAATTCTACAACAAGCACGTTCATCGATTGGTCGACCTCTACTCGATCGAAAATGAAGAGAAAGCCAGCGTGGTGGAACATTGGAATCGAACGATGAAGGAAAAGATGCATAAATACTTCACAGCGAATTCGACCAAGAAATACATATACGCTCTGAACAGTCTGGTTCAAGATTACAACAACACGCGACACAGATCGATCAAGATGACTCCCGTGGAAGCTAGCGATCCTCAAAATGAAAAACGGGTCTACGTGAATCAATATCCTGAGAGATAGAAGAAGTCTAGAACGCCGAAATTTGTGGTCGGTGATCGAGTGAGAATCTACGCTTATAAGTAGCACTTCAAAAAGGGTTATACTCCTCGATGGACCTCGGAAATTTTCGTGATAATCAAAATATTTCACACCGATCCGGTGACTTACGAAATCGAAGCTTTGGATGGAGAAGAGATCATCGGAAAGTTTTACGAACAACAATTACAGAAGACAAAGTTTTGATAAAGAAAACAAATTTCTTTTATTTACTCTCTTTAACATTTTCTTGTTTACACATATATATAAGAGAGAAAAATAATAATAAAAAATAATTAAAACTATTTTTAGATAAAAAAAAGCAAGCTAATTAATAAACAAAAAAACAAACAACCCTTTAAAAAATGGCAAATATACTAGATATTGCACAAAGCATAGTGAAAGATGAAAGTATTCAAGAATATGGGGTTCACAAATACGAACCGGTAACCGGAACGAGTTTGAACAATGCAGGAGAGATAAGAATCAACATCGAAACTCAAGATCTATTCGTCCATCCTAGCGAGAGTTACATAGTGGTGCAGGGACGTCTCACCAAGGAAGATGGGAGCGACTACGCCGACGATGACACGGTTACTCTAGCCAATAATGGAATCATGCATCTATTCAGTAATATAAAATACATGCTATCCGGACAAGAGATAGAATTTGTGTTTCATCCTGGTCAGGCCACCACGATGTTTGGACTCTTGACGTATCCGTATGATTTTTCGAAATCCAGAGGACTTAATCAGTTGTGGGTGAAAGACACCGTCGGCCCTGCTAACGCCGGCGCCGCCGCGATATTCGACTACGTCGTCAAGACGTCCAGACCTAAAGGAACGTTTTCGTTCAGGATACCTTTGAAACACATCTTCGGATTCGCGGACGATTACAACAAGATCATGTACAGATTCAAACACAATCTGACGTTGAATCGAAAAGGAAACGACGATGCAATAGTGAGACTCTCTGCGACCGATGTGGGCAAGTTAACTCTACACAAGATATCGTGGTTCGTTCTGCATGTGGAGCCTTCGATCGTGGAAAAAGTGCGTCTCTACAAGATCATAGAATCCAAGAGTAAATTACCTGTGGGATTTAGAATGAGACAGTGCGACACGGCTAGCATTCCACTCTCCACGAATCACTTCGATTGGAGATTGACGGTGAAATCCGCTTCTGAGAGACCACGTTTCATCGTGGTTGCGTTTCAGACTGATAAGGATGGGTCTCATGAAACGAATGCATCGCAGTTTGATCACTGCAATTTGAGAAACATGCAAGTGTTTCTGAACGCAACAAGATATCCAGCAATCAATTACAATGCGTCGTTCGACAAGAATGATTTCTGCAGACTGTACGGCGATGCCGCTGATTTTAGAAAGAAGTATCACGGTCTAGACAAATTGATGAGCAACCCTAATATATCTCCTGGTGAATACAAATCGATGTATCCTATGTTCGTATTCGACGTCAGTAAACAGAGTGAATGACTCAAGAGTAGCGTCTTAGATATTCAGATCAAGATGCAATTCGATAGGAACGTGCCGAGAAAAACCGAAGCCTTCGCCCTGGTCCTGTCGGATAGAGAATTACAATTTGAATCAGATGGAAATAAGATGTCGATCATTCGATGAGAGACGTGTGTGAAAAAAAAAATAATAAAAAACAATAAAAATAAAGTAATGAGTAATTATTAAAAACAAAAAAAAACAAAAAAAAACAAACAAATAAATAAAAGTAATGAGATCTAGAGAGATTGAACAGCTTTCTAAATCTCATTACTTTTTTTTGGTTTTTAATAATCACACATTATTTTTTTTTAATTAATTATTTCCACGCGTTCACTGTTTGTTCAAAGGATCTAGTTCGATCAGTAGACTCACCACACAAGTGGCGGCTTCGGGATTATTGGTTTTTGTAACAAAATTAATCCTTTCTCCGGCGTTCACTTTGAGAGGTGTGCCAAATGTGCTAACATTCGCGTGTTGATTCTCAGTCTTTTCAACGCTGTATCTCTTATTGCTCTCTACTCCATTCACCATGAGATTGACGACCGCTCTGTTATTCAAATCCGAGGAAGCCAGACTCATTCGAATGATTTCACCTCCCAACGGCATGGGATATCCCAGCTGACCATGTTTTGATCCACTACCTCTATTTCCGGAAGACCACTCAGCTTTTCCCTCCTCTAAGGTGCCGGCCTCCTCGGCCCACACGGTGATCAATTGTCTAGCATATTTGACTTTCTCCACCACCGAAATCAGGGTGCAGGCGTCCGTCATGTTTACGGGATCCGGTAGATTTGTGAGCGCGTGTCCACCCATGTCTAGTTTACCTTCCATGATGTCGTCCTTTCTCCAGACCAAGTTGTCATCTACGTACTTCCTGCTGACTGCGCTGGAATCGAATTTGGGATCGTGATTGAATCTGAATAAATTCTCACCGTTTATGTTGATACCACCCTCCATGGTTCCGCCAGATTGTTTGTTCAGGTAGAGATTGCCCACTTGTGATTCTACGTATTCTTGTGATCATACCACGGCAGAATCTACATAGCCCTTGTTGACTGCGGTTGAGTCCGCATCCGTGTCGTCGACCTTTGACAGATTCAATATCTTGTTGAATCCCGCATTCAGATCCGATATCGTTTCTCGATTGTCAGACTTTCTCTGCTCCAGATCTACGTAGTGTTTGGTCGCCACGTCCTTGGGATTGGTGGGAGTGGCCACGTTCGTTATCTTGTTAGAATTAGCATTCAATTCCTAGTGCATCATTTTCTGAATGTATCTATTTCTCAGGTGTTCGCTGAATCTCGCGTGAGAGTCGTCAGCGTATTTCTTGGTTGCGGCATTGGTGGGATCTATGGAATTTGCGACATTCACCAAATGTTTAGATTTCAGATCGAGATCGTCGGTCATGGCTTTATCCACGTAATTATCTAGCATGATTCGTTCGAAATCCGCGTTCCCCCTATCGACATATTTTTTAGTCGCAGCATCTGCAAGATCTATTAGCTCAGGAAGATTGTAGAGCTTCTTATCGTTCATGTTCAAAGGTTCCTCTCGAGGTTAGTATCTCCGAACGTAACGTTCGTCCAAGTTGGCAACGTCGTAACCATCACCGACTTTGAGCGTCTTCCTCTTCTTTTTTAGGTTGACTTTTTCGTCGTCACTTCTACCAAATTTATCGACTGGCATGTTGTTTTGAGATTTTTGTTTTTAAAAATATATTTCAAACGCAGTTTATTAAAAATGAAGTATTTCACTTATTTTTATTTTTCGTTTTATTCGATTAAAATTTTTTTAATAATTTTTTTACCTTTATATGCTATAAAAAAAATCTCTCTCTAATGTAAATCATTGAGAATGTCTTGAAACCGATCTCCTTCAGACCACCTCTTGAGAACGTAAAGACACAGGTGACAACAAAACACTTGATCTGGCGATTGCACTCATTCCGTGTTGTAATGAACCATCGATTTGTTGAAATAGTTCTTTATTTCTTTCAATGGCGAGATTCCGTAGCTGTCGAAATAATAATTCTTCTTCCCGTTCTTGAACCATGCCACCCAGTGAGTGCCTTCACCCGATAAATTGTCTAGATTTAAAATTCCGCATTCCGACTGTTGAGGTTTTCTCTTCGGCAAAGCATCTCTGGAAAACATGCCTAAAAAATCTTTGATTTTCAAATCCTTCGCCACATTCAACAGATCGATGTTGGATAGGGGTTCATTAGGTAAGACGACACCTTCTATGGATATCTCTATTTTCTTATTCCTAAATGCGTATATTTTTTTTTTCTATTTATTTTATTATAATTCACTAAAATGACGTTATTTTATTTTATTTTTTTTTCTTTTTCTTTTTAAACTAACTCTATCAACTTCCATAATCTTGAATCCATCTAATTCCTCGACTTCCATAATCTTGAATCCGTTTAATTCCACTTGATTTTCTGGAATCCTATCACCCTTAATCATATCTGGAATCTTATCATCCACAATCATATCTGAAATCCTATCATCTAAAGTCCAATGTCCGAGTGCCAAAGTGTTTATTTTATCGTCTAACACGAATCTCTTATCGTCATCAGCCGTCAGCGAAATCTTGTTGACTATTTCGGTATCCAAGTCATTTTTTTCGCTTCGAATCAATTTCATAGTCTTATACACCGGACCACTTCCTAACAGACAATCTTTATACTCTCGGAAAGAGATGTTTTTCTTCACCATGCACGCTTTAACCCCTTTGCACTTCTTGATCTCTTCATCTTCTAGACGATAAGCATACAGTTTAGGTCTCAAGCCCACGAATTCGATGATTTGTTTACCACCACTCTCGTCCTTAAATTTACCTAACACCTTCTTGTTGTCGTTCGATTGAATGTTGGACGGGTGATCGATGGGATAATTGCTCGTGTCGAACCATGCGGCCACGTCCGAAGATATATCTTGGTAGACATCTTTCGTCTCTATCTCATAAACTAAACTGTCTGTGTCGGTGAACAGTAGTTTGGCTTTATCACCAAATTTTCATTTGACGTAATCGTAGTGAAACTCGTACATCAATCGCTTGCTGATATCTAAGATGATCGGTCCGAGATAATATGTTTTGTCGAACTTCAGGTGCGTCTTTTGCATGTGAACGGCCACTAGATTTTCGTCGAATATGGTTCAGTGTTTGTAATTGGGTTTCGCCACTAAGTTTATAGCTTTTTTCTCAGATGTGACGAGTCGAACTTCGGTTCTCTTCCTGATGTTTTCCATTGATTTACCATACACACAGTTGTTCATGAGTTTGAAGAAATCTTTTTCGAAATTGTTCTTGGCTCGAATTCTGAGATTCGTGTTGAGATCGATGTATTTTTTCATCCAAGGCTCTTCATTGAATCGAATGATGCGATGTATGTTGACTAATTTCATCCCGTAATCAATGTATTGTTTCAAATTCTCACTGTAGACGATGTAGTTTTGTTTGTTAAATAAATTGGGAATGAGTTTTTCCTCATCTCCTTCGTTCGGTTCCATTCATTCAGGAGCCAGCGGATAATCGTTGCATAGATCATGTAATTGTTCCGGATAGTTCAAATCGACTTCTAAAATGCAAGGATAGTCTCTCCATTTTTGCATCTCTTCCTGTTCCGTTACCCATTAGAAATTTCCGATCACTAAAGGATGACTCATAGCCCAACCATACAGATTATTAGCGTCCCAATACTGTATGTATTTATTCAACCGTTTTGAGTCGAAACCTTCTTTCATGTAGGGATTGTTAGCTTCAGAATATCTGTGGGAGATCATCAAGATGCCGCCTCTCGTAGCTTTTTTGAACATGAGCAACATGTCCACATCAGCTAATAATTCCAATTGGACTTCGGTGGTCTTCAACAGAGCGTCCCACGCCAGGCCGGGTGCGGTGAAATACCAAGCTGGATCCAGATCGTAATTTCGACGACAAACGTCTCTAAAATTTTCGAACACGTCTGCCAAGAGCAGAACGTCAGTCTTTAGATAGAGATCGTAATAATCTCTCATGGTTTTCATATCGAATGATTTCCACACGTTTTTAGCGTGTTCGTAATTCTCGTCGGAAATGTCAGATTCGTATAATTTCGAATAAAAATCTTCTTTTGAAGGTAGTGCGGTGTTGGCGAATCTCTTTAGATCATTCACGTAATCATAAGGATAGATTCCTTTCCTCAACATAATGTCTACTCGTTCTCCAAAATGTTCGCTCGTGATTTTAAATTTATCCTTGCTCATGTTATCGACTAATTTTTCCAGAGCGGTCAACATGAATTTAAAACTGTCGATGAAACATATGCTTCTACGAATGAATTTCATTTTTTTTTTCAACGTCTCTCCATCGATTACTTTTTTCTTCTCCATGAGCTTCAATTTCGTGAAAGAAATGTATCTTTCTTCGCTGTTCACAATGCAATTTAATTCTTCATGGGAGGTGCCGAGATTTTTCACGAACAGATGACTGTCGTAACCCGAGAGATTGTGAAATATCACCGGATAGAAAACGGCATCTCGATATTTTAAATTACACTTGCTGTGAGCTGGACCTCGATACAGACCCGTGTAATGATCATGGTCTCTGACCTTCTTATTTTCCTCCGAATTCTCATCGAACGATTGTCTGCATATGTGACATTCGGTGGCTCTGTTATTTTCGTTCTGCTGCTCTCACGTGATGATCATTTTCACAGGAGTTTTGAATTTATCATATAACATTTGAATTTTCGAATCTAACTCTTCCACGAACCTTTGAGCCACGTCGTCGTCTTCACACTGTTTCGTGTAGGTGAAGGGACCCATGTCGTGTTGCGAGTCGAAAGCGCATTTCACATAAATGCAATGGCCTGAAGGTATGTGTTTTTGATATTTTTCAACGTAACTTTGAAGAGTGTTAGGTTGGCAGGAACTCACTTTCACAGTGAAACATTCGAAATCGGCGTACACGATGAATGGTAGGTTTAACTTTCTCTTACGATTTTCAAACTTTGCGATGGTGTTGGGCTTGGGCATTTCGATGGCGACACCTTGATTTTCGTTGCAATATTCCTGATGTTTCGCTAACGATTTTTTGCTGTGAAACATGTTCATGCAGTTGCAACATAAACATATCTTTCCTTTATGTTTATTATTTTGTCTCGACAGTAATCGGCTCGGATTTTTAACCCAACAATAATGACGATTGTCACCATTCGAAATCAATAATAAAATAGTCATCTTTTCTCTTTCGAGATACGAAGTCTCTCTGAGAGGATAGATTGTTCGTTTTTCATCATCGTATCCCAAGACGTTCACCGCTACGACGGTGGGATTTTGAGCCTCGAAATGTTCGATGTGTTTTAACTGCATTGGAAAAGTCACTCCGGTCCAATCGAGATTTTTAGACGTCTCCTCGTAACGAGAAACTCTATCAGAGTTCATTTTGACAGGGTATAAAGCGGAGGTGACTTCCCATTTAAAACACTGATCATCTTTATTTCTCACATTGATCACAGCATTTTTTTTAGCTAAGAAATACGGTAATTCCACATAGGAAGATCCTTTCAACGAATCATTTTTAGTTATATGAATTTCGAGTTTCAACACCTCATCGAACGTCCAATTACTACCTTCATGCTGATAATTTGCGAGAGACATCAACATCTTGTCTTTCATATTTTCGAAAACGTCCGATAAATCTGAACCTTGAAATACGGGTTCGTCGTTAGATCTGAAAAATGTATTTGTCACGATGCTCTCGCCAGACTTCAAATCGATTTTATTCATCACGCAATGGAGTATCATCTTAATTTTTAGTCCCACGTTCATGTTTGCGAAACAAATCCAATACTTTTTTCTTCACCCATTCCATAAACAATTTCGGATCAATTTTTTTGAACGAAGGAACCACATCGAAAGTTTTAAAAATGCCTTTGATCGCACTCTCCCATTCTACAGGCTTTGATTGGAATAGTTCTGTGACGAGTCATGCTACATATTCTTATCCTTTCCCTTCGTCGATTGCTCGTCGAATTTCGCTCGATATATCTCGTTTGTCTAGAATCTGAAGTACATCACTCGTTTTCATTTTCGTTTTTTTTTCTTTTCTTTTGAAACTTGAAGATCTTCAATGGCTTTTCGTTTAGTCGTCTTCTTATTTTTCACAATCAAAACATTTTTGTTTTTTTTCGACGTCGGTATTTTGATTCCTTTTACTATCCTTCTCTTCTTCTCATTTTTCACAACTGATGCATTTTTTTATGTCGTTGCTATCGACATTTCGTTTGCCTTTCCATCATCGTTTCACAAATATTCCTGTATGACTTCAATTTTTTTGATTTAGGTCTATGATTTCTGAAATGTGGAATTTTTAATAGTTTACAAATCTCATTTAACTGAGGTATGGTTTTCTCATTTAAATTTTCCATTTTTTTATTTGTTTGCTCCATTTGTAAGAATATTTTTTTTTTCGAATTTTGTATTTAAATAATTTGTTAAAAAAAGTTTGTTTTTTTACTCTTTATATATATAAAAAAGATTTTTTTTTAATTTTAATTTTTCTTTAATGTGAAATTTTTTTTTTTTTGATGAAATTAATCTATTTTTATGTTCCTTAACATGAAAAAAATTGAATTAATACGAGAAAAAAGGATGTTAAAATTTAACTTTTTATTTATATATAAAGAGAAAAAAACTTTTACAAAAAAAATTTTTACATTAAAGAAAATTAAAAAAAAACAACTTTTTTTTATATATATAAAGAGTAAAAAAAAAAAAAAACTTTTTTAACAAATTATTATTTAAATACAAATTTTAAAATATATATTATTTGCAAGAATTCCTAAAACAAAAAAACAAATAATCGATCATGACAACAACACCTAAAAGATGCGAATTGAAATTGAAACGAGTCAAAACGTGTAAAAAATTCGGTTTTAAAATCTATAGATTACAACGACACAATCCCATCGAATTGAATGAGGTCGAGACGAAGGGCTAAGAGCGCTACTATGACAGATATAACATGCCTTTGAAATTGGACGAAGCCATGCTCGATTTGTTTTACGACTACAAAAGCGATCTACAGAATATAATCGTCACCGAAGAATTCGACAAGGACGATTTGTCGTTGTTCTATGGAAGTTACATATATCCCAAACTCTCACTTGAACTCGTGGACAAATTGGGTAGTGAGAGCGCATTCACCAATGTAAAAAAACTTAAAAAAGTAAAGATAAACATTCAACACATTTTCGAAAAAGGAGAAAACACGAGTGTCAACATGCTAATAACGGACTTGGAAATATAAACAATAGAGAGATTGATTTTTAGTGAAGAAAAAGGAAAAAAAAAAGTAATGAGATCATCTCTAGATCTCATTACTTTTTTTTTGTTTTTTTTTGTTTTCCTTCTTCACTATTGCCCATATATTATAATAACGTTTCCTTTTTTCTCAAATTTCAGCGTCGATTCTTCTTTTCTTTTTTTTTTGTGATATGTTACGTTTTTTTTATAAGAACACATTTGTTTTTCCGAATCATAATTATGAATGAATGTTGTGCATCTCTCGGTAACACTCGCATCATTACCATTCTCTACAGAAGGTAGTGGTGACGGTAGAAAATGTCTCATTCTTTTAAATTTCAACCATCTATCCCGATCTTCATTTAACTCTTTTATCATTTCTTTCCTAAGATATCCATCATTAGCGTCTGATCGTTTTTCCACATCTTTTTCGCACTCTATCTCGCGATATTCATCATTATCGGCTAATTGTTTTTCCACCTTTTTATCCATTTTATATATTATTTTATACTTTCTATGATTTATATTTTATATAATTATATAATTTTTTACATTATAATAACATACTCAAAATCGGTATATTCTTAAATGGTGAATTCTCACCAAACAACAAACCCTTGCCGAGTCACTCAACATTCCGTCCACTCTTTAGATAGAGACCGTTTCCACTCAAAGAGTTGTCACCTCTAACAGGTTCTAGATACAATCCTTTACCACTGTCGTCTATGTGGACACGACACACGGCTCCTGCCTTCTTCAAAAACAGTCCACTGCCACCCATTAATTTCTCAACTGCCGAACTCGCGAGTCCCGAGAGAGCTCCCATGCCGAGAGTCTTTCCGAGAAAGGGTAATGCTTTGGCGGCAAAGGGTAATGCTTTTGCAGCAATTCCTGCCAATAACGGTAGGAAACCGCCTTTCATTCTCAAATTGTATCTCAATTGAGCAGGACTCAATCTCACCGTCAACCCTCTTCAATCACGAATCGCTTTCTCCATTCATTTGATTTGACTTCTGGTCCAGGCAATCGAATCCTGACCGCCACTCGTCAGATCTTCGTGAGTGAATTTTAATCTCACCACCTCGCCTCGAGTTGTTAACACTCTCTTAAGTTTCTTCCTCTGTCCTGCGGATATGTTCACGTTTTTAACCACGTATTGTGTCATAATTCTTTTTTTAAAATATATTTTCTTCAATTGTTTCTTTTGTTTTAATGATAATTATATATATTAAATAATTTTTGTAAAATTAATATTGCGTTATTTTATTTTCTTATTTATATATATACACAATATTTTTTTTTTTTTTTTTTTTTTTTTTTGCTTTTATATCTCTCTTATGTGAAATCGTATCATCACCCTCTCTCTGCGAAGATCTAACAGTTCACCATTTTGATCCATCAATGTGGTTTTGAGACTATACAATGTGTCTAAAATCACTGGTAGATAAACTAAATTTCAAGGTCGTTCCACAATCTTATAACCCGGCGACACGTTTGGAAAGAAGGAATAGATCGTCAGTTGAGTGCTACCATTCACGTAGCTTCCAGCAATCACATCCACGTTCACCAGAATGCTATTGACTGCGAGAATTTCAACCGTATTTTCAGATGCCGCATGGCCTCGATACATCTTTTGCTCGAATCCCAGCATTTTGCCTATAGAATCGTCCATATTGAAATCCACTCGAAAATTATCTTCCAAATCCAACATTGTCTGTAAGGTATTAGGATTGGGAGCGAGTCTGATCTTGTTGCTTCCCTTTCCATCCATCTTCATTCGCGTTTGAATGTAATTGTTCAAATCGTCTATGTCGTAACTTCCTTTGGGAATTCGAATATCCAACCAGTCCACTCCGTCGGAATACTTAAACGAGTTATTTTTTTTGGTAACATTGGGAAAGGAATAATAATTCTCCAGATTCACCAACGCAATCTCATATCTTTTCTCTCTATTCAATTCGATGGAAGGTTCGAATTTCGTTGCGAATCGAGTCGAATCGCCACTCACCACGATTTGAATAGATTGTTTTGTAGCCGTATTCTCAGCTATCCATTCTACCAATTCTCCTTGTTCGAACATTATATTTAATTTTATTTTTTATTTTTTCAAATCTAATTATTTGAAGATTTATTATTTTCTAATTTTTTTATTTTCACGCTCTATCTTATTATCATCAGAAACATAAAACTTGTCGAATCTGCACCGATATTTTCCACGATTAAATTCGCTAGTCAAATCGATCACGACGAAATTGTAAAGTCCTCCATCCCAAACCCTCTTACAGAATCTCCTGAATTCCGCTGCGCTCATGTCGTTTGCGACGTGATCGCTGTAGATGTGATTGAGATTCTTGAGATCTTGGCAAAAGAGACATAGAAAATTAGCGTTCTCCCTTATCGTCTGTCTGGGCAATCGAAAATAATTCTGCGACAGGTAGAAACAGTCCACGTTGCTGTGACGACCCCTAACGTAATACGATTCGCGTCGGTTCTGTCTCTCGAAAAGCAGATCGTCGAAAATCATGAGATTCTTATCTTCCAATTTCAATTCTCTTGGATCCGGAACGTCGCTAGCGTTCTCATAAAATCGACACTCGACGTTCGAAGATGCATTTCTCTTCATCAATTCCATCGCCGCACCGTCCAAAATGGTCGAAAGAGAAGCTTCACTTTTGTCGAATTCCTCCCTACTGTCAAAGATTCTGGCTATGACGTCCTTGGACAATCTACGATCCATGCATTCTCGAAGCAATCTGTATTCAGGTTGAAACAAGCTCTTGCCAAACACAAACAATCTGTCGTAATCCAACCAGTCGGGTCGGGACAACAGATTCATCAACAGATTGGTCTTTCCACAATTCGATTTTCCCACTATCAAGCCTCTTATGCTTTTGGGAAAGAACTCATTATTCGACCTCTTAGTCGCGGCGTCGTTCCAAGACATATCTTTAATGTTCATCTTTGTTTATTTTTTTTGTTTGTTATTTTAGATTTTTTCAAACACAATTTTTTATGTTTTTTCAAACTCAGTTTTTAATATTATTATTTATTTATATTACACCGTCGCGAGTTCTCTTCAATCCAGATCCACTCGTCATTTTGGCTAAATCTTGTATGGGTACCACAGCATCCTTAAAATCTTTCCAACTTTTCGGCGTTCGCTCTAACGTAGCTCGCTTCGCCGGTGGACTGATCAACTTGTCGATCAACGCGTCGGCTGCTCTCTTGCCAGCCACAGAAGCTATCCTACCACTGGCTTCGGAAGCGGCTTTCTTACCAGCATCCAAAGCCGTCTTCTTACCAACCTCAAACGCGGTCGATGTGAGTTTTCTACCTGCATCACTCGTGAACGCTCGCATTATAGAATCGACGCTGCCAGAACCGCCCTGAACGTAAGTTCTAACGTCTCCCCTGTTCTTTATCACCAACATATTTTTATTTTATAATATATATTTTGTTTTCACTGGTAAATCGTTTGTTGTTTAAATACTTTTATTATTCTAGTGTAAAATTTACTATTTTTATTTTATATATTTTGTTTGTTTGTTTCTCTCTACTTATTATATACATCAATCCTTCAATTCGTTCATCAGCCTTTTATATTGGTTTTTATTCAAAACCTTCTATCTTAACAATTCGTCACATATAGTAACTATTTCATTATCTAATCCTGTGTTACCAGCACGTCTACTTGCCATTAACAAACTCAATCTCTGAGACAGAGCGTCAGAATCGCTCGGAAGAAAAGTGGTTTTCACCCCTTTACCAGTCACCGATTCGACGAACTTGTTATTCATATCCCATATGGGTTTCACCACTTTCGTACACTTGTAACCTCTGTTGGCTTTGGGTCTCGTCTCTCTGGCATCGTTATTTCTCTTCATGGCGTGGGTCTGAACCAGAATGTCGCCGTAATTGTCCAAATTATGTTCGTGTAATCTCCAGGCTTGTCGAAAAGGAGCAATTTGCGCAGTCCATCAGTTATTTTATACTTATTCGAACCGATAATTAAATCATCATCATCCATTTCCACTTCTGTGTCGCCCACAAAAGTTCTACCGTCCGAATCCTTATAAATTCCATACAACAGATCTCTCTTACCACCATCCTCAGACGACGCGACGCTATCAGTGGTGATAGCCGAAGCTGTATCATCGCTCTCGCTCAGATCGGTTTCGATTCTCATGGGAACGTAATCCGGTGTAGATTGAAAGGAAAACTGTTTTGTAAAACTACCGGGCAACGAACCCATTCTCAAAGAACTCTCTTTTATGGGTCTCAATTCTTCAACTATCTCCTTCTTGCTTCGCTCTTGAACCTCCGTCACGGGTTTAAATATTTTTGTGGTCTCGCGTCTGAGTTCCATCTCTCCAAGACGTCTGCTTCTGTTAGCCGATTGAATGCTCTTTTTGCCATGTTCATATTCATTTAAAAGCTGATCTCGGTGTTTAGCATCCATCTGTAAAAACATTGTTTTCGTTTCTAAATTATTAATATTTCCTTTGAGTATGCTAATATGAGTTATTTATTATTTTCAAAATTAAATGTATAATTATTTTTATGTTTTAAGTAAATAAAAATCTTCTGTCTTTAATATAATAACTAAAACCAGTTGAGGAAAAACATTTTACATGATGAAACCTCTACGTTTTTTCACCGATCAAATCGCACCCTATACCGTCCCAAACACGATCGGGAACGTGGCAGTGGTTTTGCGGGTTCGATATCACCTTTTTTCCATGTACCGTACAGAGGTCGATTTTCTGATCTAGAATCCGCAAATGGGTTTCCCCGATCGGATCGCACTTTAACCGTTCAAATACCCGTTGGTGACCGTATACCTACTTAGGTGATACAGATGATACAGAATCCCCAAACCACTTTTTGATGCTGATACAGAGTCCGCAAAACGTTTTTTGCTCGCGTTCACCAACGATGGATCGATGGTCTAATCCGGGATGGGAACGTAGAGAACAAATTTTTAATTATATTTTCTCAAAATTTCACCTACTTTCGTACATTTTTTTCACTCACTTTTTTTGAGCGACGTGTCGAATGTTCGCGTTCGCCAACGGGTATTTGAACGTTAAAAGTGCGATCTGTGAGCCTCAAAACCAATTGCGGATTCTGTATCACCATAAAAAATGACATTTTGTGTACTTGTACACGATTTTAACACTGAATCCTATAGAGGTGTACATCCTTGTACGTGTACATGTACAAAATCGTGTACAAGTGATACCGAATGCGCATTTTTTACCTACTAGTGTCTTCCAAAATTTTCATGAAATCCATAGACTTTTTACATTTTACATTTTTTTTATTCATGTGAATTTCTTTGCATGTGGTTAACCTGTTACCCAACCAACGAATCGCCCACATCCGCCCGCGTA
Source organism: Pictodentalium vernedei (assembly GCA_031216915.1). Taxonomy (NCBI): domain Eukaryota; kingdom Metazoa; phylum Mollusca; class Scaphopoda; order Dentaliida; family Dentaliidae; genus Pictodentalium; species Pictodentalium vernedei. Next base: position 63,649,147 of record CM062297.1, read on the forward strand.
ATATGCAATTTCAGCAGTTGAAAAAATATTAATTTTTCTAAAATTTTCAACAAAACCATATCATGTGACCCCACGTTTGAACGAGCTCGTTCCAACGAGGGGTCACATCATATGGTTTGGTTGAAATATTTTGAAAAATTTGAAAAAAATGATCTTTAAAATAATAAATTTTGATATCGTCTGATATCGTCTGCATTGGGTAAAGGGTTAAAATAAAGCATGATTAAAATAGAAAGTGTATTTGCTTTATTACATGTTTCTTCTATGAAATCCCCATCTACAGCAACACCAAACTATGCGGAAAATGAAAATCTTTGACGCACTGTTTTTAAATAGCGGCGAAATTTTACTGGAATTTTCTGCAAATCGAGCACGACAGTAGTATAGCATGTACCCGGAGGGACCTTATTGGGGGACCCCGCAGGGGACCCCGGAAGTGACGTCATGTCACGTGGCCTGGTGGCGCAGTGTTTGGTTGTCATGGTAACCCGAGTAAGCGGCCATCTTGTGACGTCATCTCATAGTGATACGTGGTCCTAGTGCGCATGTTGTTAGGGTGATACGTGTTTCCATCGTCCATTTTGTATACTGGAGGCCGCCATCTTGGTTTCTATGGTAGCACGTGGCTGCTATGTGAACTAAAGTCTTACAACAAGACGGGGGTATGTTCGAAGGGTGTGTTCCTTTGTAGAAGAGTAATTTTCTGGCTTAGAATTCTCCCAGAATCCTCGTTTAATTACCACAAACAGCCCGACAATCTCTCCAAATCACCAAAATCCACCCCAAATCACCGACATTGACTTTATTTCCCCAATTTATCGGCTTAGCACGTAGTGCTATAGTACCAAGGGGACCCCTGGGGGTGTGTTCGATTGATCTAGAGTATATCTAATTACTCAAATAGACCCGACCACCCTTACAGACCACACAAATCTCCACCAAACCACCCAAACGGACATGTGAAGCCCCATTTTGGGCATATAAAAATAACACGTCATGCTATAGTACCAAGGGGTACAGGGGGTATGTTCTATTGAATAGGAGTACAGGGCCTGATTTTCTCAGAATCCCATTTTTAATGCCTATTGCATATGTTTCTTTATCACTAACAGTCTGTCCAGTCCAAACTATCTCTGATTCTCTCGCGCAAGTCTTATAATTACCAGTTCTTGATTTCACATAATGCAGTTATCTCCCTTGTGGATATCAAAAGCATTCCCAAACCCAATAAGCAATCGAGCAGTTACTGATAAACCATTACTCGAATTACTCGAATTCCATCGAGCAAATGAGCTTTAGAGTAATTGCTCGATCGAGTGACTCGGCATATTGCTCGAACGACTCGAATCCCATCGAGCAAATGAGTCAACGAGCAACTGCTCGTTCGAGTGACTCCTCGAACGACTCTTCGACTCATTTCAGAAAAAAAGAGATTCCACAGCCACATGCGTTTTCGAAAAAGAGATTCCACAAATGGGATTCCACAAAAGGGATTCCATAAGTGGGCCTCCGTCTTACCTCGAGTGACTCGCGCATATTGCTCGAACGACTCGAATCCCATCGAGCAAATGAGCCAACGAGCAATTGCTCGTTCGAGTGACTCGAAATACTGCTCGTCGACTCATTTCAGTATTTGAGGATACCTATGGCCTGGTATTGTATTATTTGAGGATACCTATCTAGGATACCTTCGGGAGAATCCCTTTTTGTCATATGTGTTTATGGGAAAAAGCGCAATGTGACACAATGTGCCCTAGCACATAAGCACATGCTTTATGTGCCGATATGTGCTTATGTGAAAAGGCACAATGTGACACAAGTGCTCTAGCACATAGGCACATACGACCAAAAAGGGATTCCATAGCCACAGGTGTTTTCCAAAAGGGATTCTTAAAAAGGGATTCCGTAAAATGGGATTCCTATCAGACTCCGTAAAGTGGGATTCTGTGATTTGACATGTACAGTCGAGGGTATGGAAAGGGATTGGTAATACCCAATTATTATTACAAGAACCTGAACAGAGACAACCAACCACTACAAAACAGCAACGGTGCAACAGAACGAAGATCCAACATAACCAAGATCAGTAGTATAGCACGTATGAAACGTGCTCCATTACCCGGATTTTGTGGGGAGCAGCTAGTGTTAAATTCCCACAGGAACCGGACTTTTGGGGGAGCAACTTTGGGGGAGCAAAAGTACGGCTCCTTGCAGCTAGATCCGCCAAATGGTGTAGGTACTGTATATATAGTATGCTATGGCATGTATAGTGATATATGTACGCATGGGGCTATAGGTATATATTATGGGTAAGTGGTGGAGAGATGATGGGAAAATTGGGTTTTCTTGAAAGTTTTCCCGCGAAACGGTTGAAGTTGCCATTGACGTCGTGACGTCATGATACGCGCGCGACGTCATAGAGATGCTGACCGCTGTTATTGTCCAGTATACAATCTGACATAACGTTGTTCGGGTCAGTGGGTGTCGGAATTCTCGTAAGTGGAGTGGGGTGATATGGTAGTGGTAGTGTATATCCATGTTGGTATACTATTAGCCCTTGGGTCTTCATATTATACTATGTCTGCAATAGCTAGACCAAGCAGTATTGTGGGCATGGGGGTCATGTATGCTCGGCCAGTGCGGTATTCCAAGATAGTCAGTCCTTAGTGGTTTAAAATGGACAGTACACGATGAATGGTCTGTTAGCCTATTACCCCTTAGTACTATTAACCTACCGAATCCTTTGTATTATCTTATGGCTGGTATTGGTAGTTCGTAATGTTAGGACAGGCAGTACTATAATCGTTTGTTTAGAAGTGGGGTATAGGATGCATTGTATACACCGCTGTTGGTCCACTGTTAGTCCTCGGTGTTATTAACTAACCGATTGCTTTGTAGTATTCTATGATTGGTATAGGTAGTACGTTATAGCAGGTCAAGTGGAATTTTGGAGTGGGAGTGGGGGTAAGGCCTGGCAGTATGGAACATCAGTATAATATGGACGATATATACCTATGTGGGCCCCTGCAGGTCCAATGTTAGCCCTTAGTACTATTAATCCACCTGATGCTTCATGTTATCCTATGACTGGTATGGGTAGTATGTTGATATTTTTAATTTTTGCCTACACAATATAGCTTATCGCCCGAGCTCGTTCCAACGAGGAGTCATAAGCTGTGTCTTGAAAAAACAAAATCGAAAGATTTAGTCATAGAGAAATGTTTGTGCAGCTGTTGTCTGTTGGCTGTGTTAGGTATAAAGGATAAAATATACGCAATGCTCTCCGTTGTTCTTCCTTGTATCAATCGACTTTGGCACACCCAGATTAGATGCACGTAAACTGGACATATTTTTTGGTGCCATCTAAATGTGAAAAATGCCTCCCAGATGTTATTGCCTCAGTGTGTCTGGGTAATGGGATGCATTCAACCCATTTCGCAAATTATCAAAATCGTGCGAATGTTTTGTTGTAGTTTTTGGCCAAGACCTAAAAAGTCCAAATGGACTCGTCCCGTTGGAAAGCTACCACAATATTGTGCCATTTGATACTTCAGTTCCTTACGATGACTGGTCAAGAATTTGTAACATAATAATCTGATTCTTTGTTAATACACCATCCCATCTTCGATATTGTAAGCTAGCTTGTGAGTACATATCATAGCTTACACCCCCAACCTTAGAGCACATGTCATAGCTTAGCTTACACCCCCACTCTTAGAGCGAGTACTTACATGAACGCATGTCACGTGCTTCCTTTTGGCTCATGAGAGTAAAAAAAATCGTGGAGTTTGGAACTGACATTTCGGGCTCTTGAAAGTAATTGAGAATCAAACTTTCTTACACAAAGTGATGGGAAGTAATTGAAATATATATTCAGGTAAATATGTAGTTGTAAGCTCTAGTATTTGGGTATTTTTTCCCAGGGAAAGATGTATTTCTGGTCTCTGAAATAAAATCAGAATGTTCGAGTGAAGTTCTCCTCGGGAGCCTTTCAAGGATCAATATCAAATGTAGTATTATTAATTTGGAAGAGAAATATAAGAAAGGTCGAATCGTGTCTGTTTATACAACAACGGATATGATTTTACATAATCAAGTTTCTAATACTTTAATTAATAAAATAAAGCAGTTTTTCTTTTTTTGGAGTCAGAATCGAGGTAATATTTTTAACCTCTCATTTTTAGCAATTGTTTGGTAGCAAACGTACAGGTCTATGGTCAAAACATCACCACCTTCATTTTGATGTATAATTTGTACACATTTAATTTGACTTCATGAAATATTAGACTTCGGAATTCCAAAGTAAACTAAGTTTCCTTACTATTACAGCACCTTAAATTACAACGTATTATGCTGGATTTCCAACGGGGCGAGTCCATTTTACTATTAGGTCTTGGCCGAAAACTTTAAGAAATACATACCCACGATTTTTGATAATTTACGGAATGGGTTGAATACATCACATTACCCAGACACACTGCTGAAATTAAGGTAATAAAGCAGTTATGGAATTGAGAAATTTAACAGGATAGTCGTGGATGCTAAATGCAGGGTTTGACCTGTGGATTCAAATTTAGGAGCCACTCATTCACGTCCTCGGCCGTGTTGCAGAATCTGAGGGCCGAAATTCACAAACGCCCTACTCGCCAAAAGGCGGAAAATATTCTCTAGACATTTTGCTTTCACAAAATGGGGTGTATAAAATTTCCCCTGGAAGGAACGAGCATCCAAGCAGCTCATAGCCCAAAACTTCATAAAACGAGACGTTGATGCCACTTCATCCGATATCTGATACTGGTGTAGCTTGATATATACTGCATTTGGAACTTAACAATAGCCAGTGTTTCTTACCCCTTTACCCAACGTAAAGGCTAAAACCGACCAGCGCTATTCACAAAAAATCCCCATTCAATTTTTATTATTTTTACATTTTTTGTCCCAAAACATAGCATATGACCCCTCATTGGAACGAGCTTGTTGAGCGCGTTCCAATGAGGTGCCATAAGCTAAGCATTTGACGCAAAAATGAAAACAAATAGTTATTCAAGAATTTTGTTTGCAGGTGTCGTCTGCCTTTCGTGTAAGGTAAAGGGTTAAACATAGATATGAACATAAAACACAGTTTTGCATTGCTTCATTTCTGTCAACAGAGGCGAGTACAAACGAGTGGACCTAAAATTATTGTTCAAGACAAGTGCTTTTGCAAAGCGTATACCTATGTTCCAATGAGACTAAAATCCACGCACTCTGATTGGAGGGGAGCTCGCGCAGTTTGTTTCTATGTTCACGGCTCCAGTAGCACATGCAACCATTTGACGTCACCACTCGATTTATATGGAGGTTACCCGTTTCGCAATTTATTTTCAACAAAGGAATGACTTGCAAACCGTTTCATTTTCTAGATTTTCCACACGTGCAGCAGACGATGTCTGTGTTGTTTAAGCATTTGAACTCTAATGGTATCTTCCACGCTAGCTCAGTGGCAGCAATTAGAAGAGTCCATATTCATTATTTGGGGTAGGGCAATCAATATTTTCAACGTGCAGCCTCGGGGCTGCACGTTGAAAATATTGATTGGTCTATCCAACACATTTATTGAACAGCCATCCTATATGGCGTATCATGTTCCTGGTCGGAAAAGCCATGACGTTATGGCGTATCATGTTTCTGGCCAGAAAACCGGCCGCTAGGGTTTAAATGGTTAAATAATATTGAGCTTACGATTTGAACTAAGACAGAGTGATTTCGTTTTCTGATTTATTGATTAATTGTCCAGCGAAGCTCTGAGGAACACGAGACGTTTATTTACTAAACTTGTTATCGTTAAAAATTGCCTTGTTCATTTCACGAGGTGGGTCTTTGGCTGTTGGCTAGAACATCTACGTTATTGTGATGAATTGAAGGAACATTATCCGCGTCTCTGTTGAATATAAACTCCGAGCTGCAAACGTCAGACAATGTCACTGTCAATTCAATAACTTCTAATGATGTTTTCTTCATACGAATGCGTTTTATACACGTAATATCAAAAAGGTTTATGAACTGATGAAAAGAACTTGTAGGATAATCACTGGCCAACATTTACGTAGCATCCCAGGTCTGCGTGCATTCTGAGCTCAGGTTGTCATAGCCGCGGAGTTGAAATTAATGGCGGGCATGACAACCGTTACTTATTCCCAGTTCCTTAATCGACACTCGTTATCAATCGATGTTATTGGGAGCGCGGTGGCTCAGTAGGTAGAGGTGCAGGCTGCAAGCCGAGAGGTCCTCGGCCCAAATCCAACCTGCGGCAACCGCGTTGTGTCCTTGGGCAAGACACTTCATCTCCATTGCCCGCGTGGGGGCACGATGACGCCGTGTACTAAAGCGTACTGCACGTCGATGGTACGCATGTCTTCAACCAATCTAACCCTGCCTGTGCTGCAGTGCGGAGTTACGATGTTGGGGAGCTGGCAGTTGCTCGTCGTTGCTCGGTGGTTCTCTCCGAGTACTCCGGCTTCCTCCACCCGTAAAACTGTCACGGTCATGATTAGCCATTGTGCATAAATATGTGACCTTAAGCATCAATAAATAAATAATATATCGATGTTATTGGTTGATAACGAATTTCGAATAAGGAATTGGGAAAAAGAAAGGGTTGTCACGTTCCCGAATTAATGAATGGCAACGAAACGTAACAGCCAGCTGCAGGCGCCAACATCGTGGTGCCTACTTCATTACTAGTCACTCTAACACTTGCGTAATCTACGTCCCCAATGTCATTATTTTCGCTAGATGATTAGAAATGAAATTGTAATTGAGATAATACAGCTAGGATAATATCTATTATTCACTAACAACTAGAGTAATGTCCACTATTTATAGTGAACTAGAATCTGTGCACATAAGAAACCTTTCATGCTCCGTGTATCAACCCTCGAGCGGCTGCTGAAATAGTATCAAACTGGTAAGTACTTAACAAAGGAAATATAGGTAATAGCCACTAGGTGGTCGGCTGGACCAATTGTTTCTAACAAAAGACCTACAACAGCAGCATGCACTCATGAGTGCGCAAATTATTCGAGGCTGCGGGGAATGGCTGAAATGAACAGATGAGCACAGCCATCATGGCTTTACACATTTACATACGCCAAAGACTCATTCAACAAACAGAACACTGTACCTACCAAGTAATAAGGGTGAAACACAATCATCGAAAGTAGCAATACTCGTAACATGTACACACGCTAAAAACTAAAGTGTTAAAAACTACACTTGAAGTGCTGTATTTAACACTTACTAAGTGCTGAACTAGCACTTTGTTCAAGTGTAGATATCCTAGAACTTGACATGTGTCACAATAATACCTCTTGACAAGTGTAATGTCGCGACACTTAAAAGGAAACAACGCAGATGGCGCGGATCAGGCTCGAACTCTCGAGCCTGATCCGCGTCATCAGCGTTGTGTCCTTTTAATTATGTACCCACCAAGCGCAAATCAAACTGTGGACGATTCTGAAAGAACCACCAATGCTACACACATGGGAAGTGCCATCCATTCAAGTTTCAGATGTCTGACGATTGTAATGTCTAAGTGCTTAAAGCATTGCACTTTGAGTGTTAAAATCAAACCCTAAGAGTTAGAATGGGTTTAACACCTTGAAAGTATCAGTTTTAACACTTTAGTTTTTAGTGTGCATCAACAGTTACTTGATTCCACAAGCAAGACACACGCGTATAAATTTATATAGGCAGAGCAAACTTATTGTAGAGCACATGTATCAAGAACAGAAACATTAACAGTTATCACCTCTGCCAAGGTATCCGATCAGTTCAAGTTTTACTACTATATAACTTAACCCTTTGAACTCTAATGGTACCTTCCATTCCAGTTCAATGACAGCAATTAGAAGAGTCTATATTCATTTTTTGGGGTAGACCAATCAATATTTTCAACGTGCAGCCTCGGGGCTGCACGTTGAAAATATTGATTGGTCTATCCCACACATTTCCTGAGCATCCATCCTATTTAATGACGTTATGACGTATCATGCTGCAGGCCGGAAAATACGGCCGCGAGGGTTCAAAGGGTTAAATCAGCATAAACAGCGCACGTGCTTTTCGACTTTGGTGCAAGACATCCAAATGAGAACGAGCCTATAATTGACCTTATACACTAACTGCTCTCCCATCTCCACATTGAATGCTAGCTGAGCATGATAACAACCTTTGTTGCACACTCAAACTCGAAATATAGTGCTATCACACTGGACTAGAAATAACGCAGAAGGGTGCCAAAGTCCAATCACCTCCCTTTCAATGTATGGTATTATTCGAAGATACACAAACTTAGTGGTTTAGAGGTTACGTGTGTGTGGGGGGGGGGGGGGGGGGGGGAGGGGGGGGTGCGGGGGGTCACAAAGGTGAAACTGACCACACGGTAAAATCTTTGTTCTTCTCTTACATTTTTGTGGAAATCTCCGCATCCTGATTCGTTCATCTTCCGCATAAACCGAAGTCAATAAGTTCCCATCTCTGCGCCGATCTCATCCAGGCCACTTTGTTTCCGCATACCCACCTATTGACCTTCTACATATTCAACTCTTTGGTCTTATTGAGGTCCGATGACGTCGAAGTGAATTGTAGATTCAGTCATCCCAAAATGAACTCTTTCATCGGTCCTCCCACTATCGTATTCCTCACAGTCAATTGTTGCCACAATTTTCTGGGTTCCTCTCAGGTCAGGACACACCGTGAGCCTGCAACATTTTCAATCACTGCAAATTTCTCCCAGTGTGCGAGCAAGCGAGCTACCACTACCCACACTGATTATACGGATACAGGTGTCTTTATACCACAGCAATACATGCAAAGGGATAATCATACATTTTCTGTCGTATTTGATAGCATACCATTGAATTCCACATCTTCCTGCAAGCAGGCGATTTCCGACTCCTCCTTATTTTCATTATGAAGTCTCGTATATCTTTATTTGGATGCCTGACATAAACAGCAATGATTTAGTGTTTTTATTACACGTCTGTTCTATGATTTTCCCATCCACAGCTACGCAAAACCATGCGGAAAATTAAAATCCGTTCCGCACATATATGCGGAACGGAAATCTTTGACGGACTACTTTCAAATAGAAGCGAAATTTCACTTGAATTTTTAACAAATCCTGCAACGCGGTTACCATTTGAATTGCGAGCGATAGCTGAAAATCGTCCCCTGAGTTCCAATGTGTTCTCTGTGCCTACCGGCACAGAGAACACATTGGAACTCAGGGGACGAAATAGTAACACGGGTTGCCCTCGCAAGTTTGGTTGGCGATAAAATGTGTTGTTTTTGTTGATAGATGTCAAATGAATTATTGAGTGTTCTTCCAATTATTGTTTTTATAGATGTGAAGGCGTGTAATAAACACAGAATGACACGCGTGTGTGAATGTGTTAATCGATATGGAACTTGTGCCATCGCGGAAGGGTAAAACTCGAGGCCTGCGGCCTCTCGTTCTGTCCTTCCACGCTGGCACTCGTGCCATATCGATCAACCCTCGCGTGTCGTTCTGTGTTTTTACCTCCAATGATAGATAATACATGCCTTGTTTGACAATAGTGTGCACACCTAAGAACGCGGCAATTCAATTACACATTGAACATTAAGAGTATTAGTTTCTTTTATTCCTCAAGTTAGGACAAGCATCAGACCTCCTCCACACATTGTCTAGGGGTCCACGGGATGTTCACACGTTGATAATCCATCTGTACAGACAGCCATGACTTCACTAGACACCACTCCAAAGTCAAAGTGTTAACTAATAATGAGGAAGAAAAAATAAGTTGAAATTTTAGGACTTTCAGACACTTTCAGAACCTATAATAAGAATCAAATGAACATTTTACGGGAAATCAAACTTGATTCTCACCGTTGTTGCAAAAATCATTTGCGAGAATCAATCCTGATTCTCGCATGGATTTTAAACGCTATGGTAGGATGTACTAGTTTCATGTATGGTAGGATGTACTAGTTTCATGACAATACATGAAACTAGTACATCCTACCTGAGGTTGGGTTTAGTGCAACCTCGGCGAGTTGCGTGCATTATGTAGAACATCCTTTGGGTAGGGTGAGAAACGTTTCTCAACCAGGTTTCTCAACCGGGACGCCTGTATGGAGGACTACAGTTCAGTCGCCGTGTAATGGTTGTAATCTACGTATGCGTTTACATTGTAATAAAAATCATCATCAGCAAAATTTTAATTAATGAAGCATCGGGTTGCACCCAGTGCTTTATTAATTAAATTTTTTTATGATTATTCCTATAATTAGTGTTTGGAATCTAATATTGTTGCCTCCGTGGAAATAATGTCCACCAGGGGAAGGTGACAAGACCTCGGCAGCCGTACTATATGAGATAGGAGAAACCAGGGGCGGCGGATCCGGGGGGGGGGGGGGGGCACAGGGGTCACGTGCCCCCCTCTTTTTTCACCAATTATGGGTACCCTAACAGGACATATTCTGACATAACGTACACAACCCCTATGGCCATATTGACTGTGGGAGATAGTAATATAGTTCTATCAAAATTAGCACCATAATACTATCGGTGTCACTGTCCATTTTATATATTGAGATATTGCACATCGCAAGTCCGCAACTAGCCATAATAAGCACAGACTACGTGTATAGTATCAGTAAAACTAGTCCAAATTTGGACCCAAAGTCCGTAATGTAATTTTTTAGTTTGGTACGTGGACGTACCAAATCAAAAAATTACATCACGGACTCTGGATCCAAGTTTGGACTATGGTAAAGCGCGCGCATGTGTACACCCCTGCAGTTACCCAGAAAAAAGTACCCCCCCCCCTCCCACACACACACTTTTTTGGAGCTTCCGTCGCCCCCTGGGAAAAACGACTGTCCGATCCAGGTATCTAAACCTGAAGACACCAATCTCAGTGGATTAAAGGTGGGACCCCAGTATTCTTAAAACACTTGTCGGAACGACGGGCGTTAACCCTGACAAAACGGTATGCATACATTTTGCATCAATCTACAGTTGACAAGCCTCCGTGAGCAGTCAAGAAAATAAACACCTAACGTGTCAGACATGGCTGACAACTATCGTCATTGAAAGAGATTTAGAGGAAAGTTCGCTCCACTTAATTTGGTAAAGTTGTCAGTAAACTTGACACTAAGAGAATGAGAATTTCATATAAAAATGAAATTTCGAAATGTGAGCGATGTTGTATCATCGATGAGCGCATCATTTCACAAACGTCCGGCATTTCCTGTGGAGTACTATAAAACTACCGAAGATGGCTTTTCACAATTTTTTTCCCAATCAACCTGAAAGTTTTACTATTATTTTCTGTTTAACCCTTTACCCAACGCAGACGACATCAAAATTTACTATTTTGAATATCATTTTTTGAAATTTAAAAAAAAAAATTCAACAAAACCATATCATGTGACCCCTCGTTGGAACGAGCTCGTTGAGCTCGTTCCAACGAGGTGTCACATGATATGGTTTTGTTGGAATTTTCTGAAAAATAATATTTTTTCAACTGCTGAATTTGAGCTCGTTCCAACGAGGGGTCACATGATATGGTTTTGTTGGAATTTTCTGAAAAATAATATTTTTTCAACTGCTGAATTTGCATATTACGCCTGCGGCTGCGGCCGATTCGTTGCGTAAAGGGTTAAACTCCTTTAAACCTTTGATACTTTTTACGTCTTATGACGTTCGAAACCAAACAGCGCGTTGATACTTTGTGGACATTTGTTTTGTTATATTTTTCGATTTTTTAAAGTTTTAATCTCAGTTCCTATTTTCTCCCGAATAGAGCTGTTGAGCCAAATGTTATCGCATTATACTAATAGCGCGTGCAAAAGCAGCCCGCAGGGCTACTTTGAAGCAAGCCTATTCGGTAAAGCGTATGTGAAATTGAAAATTAGTGGTAAACTACATAACCACATAACATCCAATCGATTTTTTAATCCGATTCCGAAACCGGAAGTAGAAACCCCTGTTCTTAAAAGAAATCGAACGTTGCCTTTCAATCGCCAATCAATGAGAAATGGCGAGATTCCCTTTCCAAAAAACAAATTCAAAAACGATTCGTGCTCCTAGAAATGCTTCAAATACTTTCAACACCGCAACAAAACAGATGTCTTTTTTCGGATTAATTAGAAAGTTAATTAATCTACACGGATTTTTCCGAATCAACTACACGGAAAGTATCGAGTAAAACTACTCTACTTTTGATAGAAATTATTTAAATTGAACGCCCCCTACTGTTGACGTTTTGCATCGTCTGCTATTGCTATTTCTGTTTGAAAGATATGCACAGAAGACGTTTGACAATTTTTTTTTTCAAAACCACGAATGCGCACACTTCTTGGTTTTACCAAAGTTAATATAATATTCCTGCAGTCAAGACTTCTTAACTGGTTGAGTGCTAGAAGCCACTATCAGGGCTTTCAAAAAATGAGGATACCAGAACAAAAGCCAACACTTTCCTTGCTTATATTTCATATTCAGGCAAACACAAATAATATTTTGTTTATATAAATTTGTTTTATTACAAATTATTGGAGAGTACCTGTGGGCACTCTCCAATAATTTGTAATAAAACCAGTTTCGAACAACAAATTCAGACCACCAAAAATAATCTATCCCTCAATCAGTGAAACACTGATGTGAAAAATATCTTGTTTTATTTAATGCTCAGGCATCAATTCACGATGAAAAATTAAGTCATATTCCCCTGTCGGTCGGCAAAACGAAATATCAAAATGATATTTAGAAATCGATATTTCATCGTAGGTTCGGATGACGAATCACATGTACTTTAAACGAGACAGCACACCAGTAATGAATTCCAGAGTCCCAAATACAAACGAATTCGAATAATTGATAGTGACAGTGACTAAATCAATTCATTAAATCAGCGGTTTCAAAGTTTGACTTTCTCATTCACCTTCCAGCGAAAAGCCGAAATCACTTTCAAATTTCTTCAGTTCAACTTCACACGTCTTCAGTGCATTAAGTTCAAAAAAAATAAAATGACGTGTCTTGTTATTGAAAATAAGAAAGTGGTGTTTTTTGTTATTGTTCTATTTCTTCGAAACACATTGCGATTATTTCAATTCGCCAGCCTTGGTAAATCGTAAAGTTAGGGGAGAAATAAGACGGGACTACTTTTTGTGCGGATATTCACACATTCCAATGGTTGGAGTTTGGTTGTTGTAATTTTTGTATGGACGCCGGTTCGGCACATAAATTTTGCGCCTTAATGGCAAATAAAGGCCACAAATTGGAGAGTTTGTAGTCGTAGAGCATTAAATAAAAAGAAAATTCACGAAAATTTGATGAATACCGAAAATATCTCGTGAGTGGCTACAAAGAAATATGAGGATCTTCACGAGCGACGCAGTCGCGAGTGAAGATCCTCATATTTCTTGTAGCCACGAACGAGATATTTTCGGTATTCATCAAATTTTCGTGAATATCCTCTATATTTGTACTTTCCGACGTTTGACGTCGCATTTTGAAAAACGTTGAAGTAACTAAATTCCCAGTGACGTTTGAACGTCAGGATAATTAAATTCTCAAGGGGTTAAAAATAAGAAAGCGGCGCTTTCACTATCTTTTGATGTTCTGTAACTTTTTGTGTGTTCATTATGTCGAACAATGTGCGCAACGTGACATATAATACAGACATTACCCTTTCCATTAATATAATAGTCTCGGGGTTAAGATTTGCTCATTTTTTTCACGGGAAGACTAAAAACTTGCGAATTACTATATACATAAAAAAAAACATTTGCTAAACAAAGAGCCAAGGTGGACTGTTACTTAATTGCCTCTAATTAGCGTCACATAAAAATAATTGTTTTTCGCGTTTCGGGTAGATTAGCGAAAAACTTTTGTCTGTGCAGACACATAAGAATACACATTTGAGCTCTTTTGAGCGCAGGGTGTTTTGATTGGTTCAGATGTGCGTTTCACCAATCAAAACGGATAGTAAGAATTCTGGGAGTTTTCATATGTCCGGGACATTCATTTCTAGCCAGATGCTCGACAGACTCATGTCGCACTTTCATTTTGGTTTGTTAGGCTAACAAGTTATTTTAAAAGGTGAGGATTTGACACCTTACCCTGGGTAACCCACGCATTGGCTTCAGTCACAGGTTTCCAGTGTTTTTCTTTATAACGACTGCAATAAATAAATACCTTACTAAATTGAAATACTGGTTTTTCCTGGCCGCCTCGGTTATCAAAACAGGGTTTTTGTTTAAGCTGATCAAACCTGCTGCTATGTCACCGTACACACTAAAAACTAAAGTGTTAAAACTGACACTTTCAAGGTGTTAAACCCATTCTAACTCTTAGGGTTTGATTTTAACACTCAAAGTGCAATGCTTTAAGCACTTGGACATAACAATCGTCAGACATCTGAAACTTGAATGTATGGCACTTCCCATGTGTCTAGCATTGGTGGTTTTTCCAGAATCGTCCATAATTTGATTTGCGCTTGATGGGTACATAATTAAAAGGACACAACGCAGATGGCGCGGATCAGGCTCGAGAGTTCGAGCCTGATCCGCGTCATCTTCGTTGTTTCCTTTTAAGTGTCGCGACATTACACTTGCCAAGTGGTATTATTGTAACACCTGTCAAGTTCTGGGATATCTACACTTGAACAAAGTGCTAGTTCAGCATTTAGTAAGTGTTAAATATAGCACTTCAAGTGTAGTTTTTAACACTTTAGTTTTTAGCGTGTATGTATCAGAGTTCATTTACTGTTTATATATACTGTTTATATACCTCAACATGTTCCTATTTGTTAATAAATTGCGACCTCTGTCAGTAGCAGTCTCTCTAGCTATCGGTCACCCAAGAGTTGTGTTTATTATTCGAAGCTGAAGACAGACGCAAAGTTTCCTTTTGTAATTTCAATAAACGAAAACAAGAGCTGTCTGTTGTTTTCGTTTATTACGAGTCGCAAAGGGAAACTTCGCTTTATTTTCTATTGAGTTATTGGTGTTTTCTCAAGAATTACCTGCTTCTAAATTAGACCTTCCTTGCTCGTCTAATAATTCCAGAGGATATAACGTTATCGAATGTCGATTTTCATAACGAGAGATAAGTCAGGGATGAGGGTCAGTGATAATTTTATCCTACAGCTAAATTATTCCCGATTTCTCCCCACAAAAATAACATACACTGCAAAAATATAGGTTCTCTTTAGAACCAAAAGTGGTTCTAATCTTGTCCCTGAGATGGAACCAGTTCTGTTTAAACAGTATTTATTTCAAATCAAATAAAGTTACCAAGATTAGCATTCAATTTTAACAGAATATTACATGAACTGAAGTAGATTCAGCAGTAAACTTGGAGCTTATTCAACGCAGTCGCCAAACATTTTGAAACAAAGGAGATATGAACAGTTGGCATATCGAACCAGTTTTGGTTCTGTATAGAACTAAAACTGGTTCAATATGCCAACTGTTCATATCTCCTTTGCTTAATAATGATTTGAGACAACCTCGTATGAGCTCTAAACGTACGACTGAAACCCCCTCAATTTATGTTTATTTCTGTTAATATTTAATGTTAATCTTTATAAATTTATTTGATTTGAAATAAATACAGTTTAAACAGAACTGGTTCCATCTCAGGGACAAGATTAGAACCAGTTTTGGTTCTAAGGAGAACCTATATTTTTTGCAGTGTAGACTCGTCCGGTGCACTCAGTACAATGGTGTATAAAACGATTCCATTCAGACTTTCAATATTGAACGGGTTAAACTTTGAACCCAATAGCACTCATCTCTCAAGTAACATAACAGAATTGCAGAAGACATGGTCAGAATAATCTCGCGACAGTAATATCTCAAAATGTTCTTCTACCGTGAATCAAATTCTGACAATTAAATTCACAAACGGCTGTAAAATTACAGAAAATTACTTTCACACAACATGAACAGGAAAACATGACATCAAGTGAAGTCAACTTCCAATTACGAATTGGCAAGAAGATGATGGCAAGGCACCAAGAATAAAACAGATTGAAAATAATTCCATGTTTCTAATGCCAAAAAGCAAGGTTTAATTTTCGTCAAGGAGGTATTAGCTCCACATACGTCTTTTTTGAGAATACTCTTCAATTAACCCTTTACCCAACGTAACGGCCAAACCGGCCAGCGCTATCCTCAAAAATCTCCAATTAATTTTCACATTTTTTTCATTTATGTCACAAAAACATAGGTTATGACCCCTCGTTGGAACGAGCTCGTCGGGCTCGTTCCAACGAGGGGTCATAACTTATGTTTTTGAGACAAAAAATGAAAAAAAAATAGTTATTCAAGAATTTTGTTTGCAAGTGTCGTCTGCTTTTCATGTAAGGTAAAGAGTTAAATTAAAATATGGAAGTAAATGTTTTGCTGTTTTCTTTTGTATTTCTACGCCCTTTACAGTTAGATCTTTAAAAAAAAGCAAATAAAATTATCATCCTTGTGAGAGCCATTGGGAGTCGAGAAGTGCTTGTTTATCATGGTAAAGAAGTTATGTTTTACTGGTAAAATAGAACTCGGTAACCAATGCCTGAGGTGGTAGTCGTTTAATGTGGGTAGCATAAATATAAACTGTTGGTTAAACTTGAATTCATACTTGTGTTGCGGGGGAGCGCGGTGGCTCAGTGGTAGACTGTTGGACTTCTATCCTAGAGGTCTCGAGTTCGATCTCCGACCGGGACGACCCGCGTTGTGTCCTTGGGCAAGGCACTTTTTCCCGGTTTCCTACATGGGGGCACGATGACGCCGCGTACTAAGGCGTACTGCACGTCTATGGTTCACATGTCTTCAACCGCTGTAACCCTGCTTGAGCGAAGTTAGAATGTTGAGGAGCTGACAGTTGCTCGTCGATGCTTGGTGGTTCTCTCCGGGTACTCCGGCTTCCTCCACCCGTAAAACTGCCACGGTCACGATTAGCCATTGTGCATAAGTATGTGGCCTTAAAAATAAATAAATAAATAAATAAATAAATAAATAAATAAATAAATAAATAAATAAATAAATAAATAAATAAATAACTTGTGTGGCGGTGATGATAAGACCATACAGTGCAGCCGCCGTGGACTTGTAACTTTCCACGGGTAGGCAATATTTCCACGCATGCAATAACAGATTCCAAGCACTAATTATAGAAATAATTATCAACAATTTAATTAATGAAGCACCGGGTAAAACACGGTGCTTCATTAATTAAAATTTTGCTGTTGATGATTTTGAATACCTGGTAAACTCATGTGTGGATGTCACTACCCACACGTAGATTATCATCAGTCCACGGCGGCTATGCTGTATAATGTAGAACGTGATCTTAAAATAAATAAATAAATAAATAAATAAATAAATAAATAAATAAATAAATAAATAAATTCTGTCCACCCCATTATAGCTTTGATTGTTTCGGGTATTTGATAGCATACTCAACAATGACGTTTATGCAGCCCTATTGCAGTTGAAATAGAAAAAATAAATAATGAGAACAGACGAAGACATCTGAGCCACCCTCACGCCCAGCGATTTATTACAGGTCAAAAGAATATAGAAAATAGCATACATTCTCTGCAAATGCAAAAAAGCTAAACATTTATTTCTAGACGAAATTGGCATGTGAGGGGTTCAGAGCCCACCTGACGTGTTTCTAATTTCCAATCGATCCCCGATTCACTATCAATGACTGTCAAAGATACAATTTTATTTTGCGGTAAAATTTAAAGACATCCAAGAAAATAAATTTATGTTTTGGCGTGCGGAATGAAGATATTTGTACTCCATAAAGTACAACCAAGTTCTGAACAATCAATTCAGGGATTTATCTAACAATCATATAGATTTTGGCCTGAAAACCACGAGAAACGGTACGTATCACATAATGTGTTCCGATTCCGTATCATATAGACGACTCATTCTGATTCCGTATCATATAGACAACTCGTTTCCGGTAGCGCTACGGGCTATCATAACAGGCGCATGGATACATTATAAGTGCGTTTCAGTGATCGATCGAACATTATGTCCCAAAAATGTTTAAAAATAATTTAACCCTTTACTTAACATGAAAAGCAGACGACACTTGCAAAAAAAATTCTTGAATAACTAATTCTTTTTTATTTTTGTCTCAAAAACATAGGTTATGACCACTCATTGGAACGAGCTCGTTCCAACGAGGGGTCATAACCTATGTTTTTGCGACAAAAAATGAAAAAATAATGAAAATTAATTGTCGATTTTTTGAGAATAGCATTGGCTGGTTTTGGGTAAAGGGTTAAGATTTAATCTGTTTATGTGACAGAATTGTTAGATAAATGAATTATCATGTTAATGTGCATGTCCTGTGATTTGTATCAGATTCTCGGTAGTGTCCAAAAATGGGATCACAACTCGCCGGCAAAGCCGGCTCGTTGAGATCCCAATTTGGACCCCACCTCGAATTTGATACAAATCACAGTACATGCACATTAACATGGTAATCTCTAAATATCAACACACCGGTCCCAATTTTTATTCCTTTTTGAAGACCGTTGAGAACTTTGAAAATGCACAACACAACTCAGGGGAAAGAACTTCCTCAAATTTCGTAAATAAGAGTAAACTGACAGGGTGTGCGGATTTCTGTAACAATGGTGCGGATGCTCTCCACGATAAATTCGCTCCGTCGATCGCGGGATATACGTCTTGTTTTTGAAAACTGCGCTTTAAAAACATCTGTCGCGCAGGCAACTCTGCTGACTGGTGACAAACACACATTGTACACCTCGGCTGACGTGGTCGTTCTGTAACTACGGCTTCTAATTTATACACAGTACGACAAGCGCATGTGAATGGGTTAATCGATATGGCACGAGTGCCAGCGCAGAAGGATAGAGGCCGCAGGCTTCGAGTTTTATCCATCCACGATGGCACAAGGTGTCGTTCTTTGTTTTTTACACGCCTTCATGTCTTTAAAAACAATTATTAGAAGGACACTCAGCAATTCATTTGCCAATTATCAACAAAAAGAACACATATCGCCAACCAAATTTGCGAGGGGAGCTAAACTTTTCGCTGTTTTGGGTATATAGTTATATTATTCTTTTGATATCATGAATCAAATCACGTTCTAAGAGAAACGTTTACTCGTCTCGGTTAACCATTCTATAAAATAATAACCTATCTATATACCCAAAACAACGAAACGTTTAGCACAGAACCATGGTGAACCCTCCATACCTGCCACAGAGATTCTGCTGAACCACTTTTTTGTTGTGTACCATACCGACGTCTAAATTATGCATATTTTAAACTATGCTCGGTGCCCAACTTAAATTGTTTTCATTCCCAGTATATTTCACTTCCAGCATATCACCTAAAATTCCCAAAATTATGCCTACAAATTAGTTGAAAATCCACCTGATTGTCCACAAGATAGACATTCTACCAGGCCCCTCTAGGTTTGCGCAGCCTATTTTCCTGCTTACAGCATAACCTACGCCTCCCTCAGATGAACTGAGACTCAGTCGACAACCCAGCTACTTTGATAAATGCAAAGGGGTTGACACATACCTCTCCCGCTCACTCCAGGGACTATAAATCTGCTCTACAACCGTATCTGCTGGGTGAAAACAGACGCGATTAAAACATAGAAACTTACGAACAGCAAGAGCGAATCCTCTGATTGCTCATAGAATCAGAGAACCAATTGGGCAGTGTGAGTGTTAACAGTGCAGTGTCCTTGAGCTAGACACTTAATCCCGATTGCCCACGTTGTGGCGCGGTGACGCTGTGTTCTAACGCGTACTACACGTCGGTGGTGCACAGGCCTTCGACCGCTGCTAAACCAGTTCAGGCTGAGTTAGTATGTTGGGGAGTCTGACAGTTGCTCGCCGCTTCTCTGTGGTTCTTTCCAGGTATTCCAGCTTCGCCCACCCTTACAACTGCCTGACACAATGTGACCCTGGTTGTTGTAAGTGTCGTTAAACCTAAAATAAACTTATTCGATGAACCTAGACCCACAACGAAAAGTGTTGCTGATTAAACAGTCTGTTTAACCCTTCACCTAAAATGAAAAGCAGACGAAACTTGAAAAAAAAAATTCTTGAATAACTAATTTTTTGTCTCAAAAACATAAGTCATGACCCCTCATTGGAACGAGCTCGACGAGCGAGGGGTCATAACCTACGTTTTTGAGACAAAAAATGAAAAAAATAATGAAAATTAATTGGCGATTTTTGAGAATAGCGCTGGTGGTTTTGGCCGTTACTTTGGGTAAAAGGTTAACTGGTTGATAAATATTCTTCAGGGGTATTCCACAATTTCCACCCACTAAAAGTCCAATAGGAATTATTAACGCCTACGACGTACAGGAAAGCGAAACCAAACATTAACCCTTTACCCAACGCAGACGATATCAAAATTTATTATTTTAAATATCATTTTTTCAAATTTTTCAAAAAATTTCAACAAAACCATATCATGTGAAACCCCGTTGGAACGAGCTCGACGAGCTCGTTCCAACGAGGGTTTCACATCATATGGTTTTGTTGAACTTTTTTGAAAAATAATATTTTTTCAACTGCTGAATTTGCATATTACGCGGGCGGATGCGGGCGATTCGTTGGGTAAAGGGTTAAGCGATCGCGCTGGAATAACTTAACGCCACCAGGCTACAATATGTCCTTTGGTGATAAACATCTCTCCAAGAGCAAGAATCTCTGTGGGAATTTGAAAAGTTTCGCTACTGTATCCTTGAAATAAAGCAACGATTTGTTGATTCACCAACGAAAAAATAAAATTGATAACCAATTACGATCATATATTTTACATCTCCTTCAAGAATCGTCATGCAGTTAAAATGATGAAATATTTTAATTACCAATGCATTAACACTTCAAACACTATCACAAACGTGCTTTAAAGATAATTATGAAATTTGTGGGTTAAACAGTGAGCGAGTCCTGCTGCAGATTGTCCTTTCATTGAAGTTTGGCCCAACAGTACCACAAAATCAAAACATTCATTTTTTGAAACTGTGATTCTTAAATAAAATCTGTTTGTGTGGACAGAGGTAGTAGTATTAGTCTGCTGAACATCGGTACAGTAAAACCTGTCTTGAGAGACCACTGTCTTGAGAGACCACCTGTCTTGAGAGACCACATCTGCCAGGCACCGATTGGTTTTACTCTATAATGGACCTGCTATGGGAGACCACCTGTCTTGAGAGACCACCTGTCTTGAGAGACCACTGTGACCTGGTACCAACTTGTATTTTTATGCCATAATGGCCCTGTCTTGAGAGACCGCCTCTTTGAAGACTGAAACCATGACAAAAACTTTTTACCAGTTCTGGAATTGGAAAATCCATTGTGGTTATACTAACATAATTAAGTATTAAAAGCTCTTAATTGGGTTTCAATTGCTAACTCATTAAAGATTGAGATGTTTTTATAAGACCCTTGGGAAAAGATTAGGATTATTGCTGAATAAACAATTTCAAACAAACCTGAAATGTGACAGATAGGAATAAAAATAAATTTGTGTTGAAAATCGTTTTGTAACAAATTGAAATGGACTATTATAAAAATTATAAAAATAAATTAGTGTTGAAAATCTTCAATGAAGATTTTCAACACTAATTTATTTTTATAATTTTTTAACAGTCCATTTCAATTTGTTAAAATTTCATAAAAAAGAACAACTACAAAGTAATTACAAAAATCCATTCTTCTCCATTTCTGAATTCTGTGGTTGGCTATTCACCGACTTGAGAAAACCTGAAACCTGTTATGAGAGACCACCTGTCTTGAGAGACCACTTTTGTGTGGCTCAAAGGGCGGTCTCTCAAGACAGGTTCTACTGTATTTGATTTTCCAGAAAGATGTTTCGCTTCGACACTGAACGGAGAGTACAGTTTTTGTTGATTCCTCGTTATCGTCCCAAAAGACTCAAATCAAGCTGATATCCCCAAATCTGCCCTGCGAAATATTATTTTCGCATACTACTTTCGCCTTCCAAATGCATACGAGCTATCACTAGATCGCCATTGAGCAGACTAACTTGCAACAAAGTGGCGTGGTTCCAGTTCTTATTACGATTTCCTCGGTAATTTCCCTTCGAAACATTCGAATCTTGGTCTCACTTTATCGGCGGCCACTCGTAGATGCAGAAATACGCACACCCTTGCTGTTATAACTTATTGAGAACATTTCTTTAAAACCTGGTGTTCGCTCCACTTAGGCCGACCGGTTCTCAATATGTACGTCGAAAGGTATCTTTCGATTAGGCCAGCCGCCGACAGGTAAAGCGCCTGCCACATCTTTGCGATTTTTGTACCATTGTCGAAGAGTAGCCACGAATTCAAATTTCGACGATTGACCGCGAAAACAATCGGGCTGAATCGGCTTCTCTCACGGCCTTACACGACCATGTACGGTTGACCACGACTGTCGTAAGAATCTAAGATTTCCAAGCCGATTCAGTACAAATCAATAGGACCTCGTACGTCGCTCTTACGACACCGATACGAACTAGTAAGATGATCAAGACCTAACAAGAATGCTTGACAGTCAGAGCAAAATGATATCAGAGCTGCTGGTTGCCGGGGTTTATACCCTTTTTTCCCAGGAATCGTGATGAAAACGTGTGAGTTCTTGGAACTTCATACTGTATCCTACAGGATCTTACTGAGATCGTATCAAAGTCGCCCAGAATCTTGAATCTTCTTAGAGATTCTTAGAGTGGCCTCACGAGTTCTTACTAGTATCGTGATAAATTTTGGCACGTCGTACTAAAAATAAAATTGAGAAAGTCGTTCGGGGTCTTGATGGAGTCATACGAAACTCGTAGTGCCATCGAAGTAGATCTTAATAGATCTTACTTGTTTTAGTGAATCTTGACGCAACCATACTGGCCAAGTGCGCACGAACACTCACGAACAGTCAAGAACACCGAAGAATACCACTTACGGTTTAGTACGGTCTAGTACGAAAGCGGTACGACGCAATACGGAATTGAAAAATCGCACGATGGAGTCCGAAAGTTTTAAACAGTTTAAAACTTTCGTACGCGTATGTCGATCAACCAAGAATACGCAAGAATGATCACGAAGCAGTACGGATCCCAGTATGGATCTCAGTACGGATATCCATGACTGCCCAAGATTTCATGTCACAGTAGATCGTGTCAAAAATCGCAAAGATGTGACGGGGCTTAACCCTTTACCTAACATGAAAAGCTGATGACACTTGCAAAAAAATTCTTGAATAACTAATATTTTTCATCTTTTGTCTCAAAAACATAGGTTATGGCTCCTCATCGGAACGAGCTCGACGAGCTCGTTCCAATGAGGGGTCATAACCTATGTTATTGAGACAAAAAACAGAAAGAAAAAATAATGAAAATTAATTGGCGATTTTTCAGAATAGCGCTGGCCGGTTTTGGCCGTTACGTTGGGAAAGAGTTAAACATAGTGTTGCCTAAATTAATACGTGTGGATTCTGCTTGCGCTTCTTCTGAAAAGTACTTGTCATAGTTGAATATTCTAGCTCCCCAAAGTTCTCCAGGTTCAGCCGACACATACAACGTCATTCGAAGGAGGAAAAAGACTATTTCTTTTAGCTCCCCCGGATAGTTTTTTTGTATGGGAAGCTGTTGGGGTGGTGTCTATAAAGTATATTTGGAAACGGGTATTACTTCTATCACCCAGGATCTCTGAGGTATGTTTGCAAAGATGAAAACTCCTTACTAAGAGGATTCTTTCGAACCACCTCACATCTGCTGCCATTTCGGGATATCTATCTGCGCAAACAATAGAAAGGCGCATCAACCCAATAAATAACTGAAATCATTTAAGTGTCCACTCGACACGACAGTGTACCGTTCTATCGTGTGGTGACGTCAAGTTCGTGTATCCAACACGGCTAAAGTTTCGTACATGTGTGATTGAGAAGGGCGGAGCTATGGAATTGTTACTATTGAGGACATCCCACATACTTTCTTCAGTTGAACCAAGGTGAGCCGTCCATATAAGTTTTATAACTTGCTTCCTGATCCTTACAAAATCCTTGTCAAGAAAGTTTGCAGATAAGTTCATACTAAAAATCAATTAAATTGATTTATAAATATTCCAGCGTGTATTGCAAGTCAATTATCAATCAAGGTGAGTAGTAGTGTATGTACCCGATCGTGCCTTATTACCCGGACTTTTGGGGGAGCAGCTAGTGTTAAATTCCCATAGGAACCGGACTTTTGGGGGAACAACTTTGGGGGGAGCAAAAGTACGGCTCCTTGCAGCTAGATCCGCCAAGCAGTGTACGTACTGCATATATAGTATACTATGGCATGTATAGTGATATATGTACGCATGGGGCTATAGGTATATATTATGGGTAAGTGGTGGAAAGATGATGTGAAAATTGGGTTTCTTGAAAGTTTTTCCCGCGAAACGGTTGACGTTGCTATTGACGTCGTGACGTCATGATACGCGCGCGACGTCATAGAGATGCTGTCCGCTGTTACTGTCCAGTATACAATCTGACATAATTTAATTCGGGTCCGTGGATGTCGGGCTTCTCGTATGGGGTGGGGTGATATGGTAGTGGTAGTATATATCCATGTTGGTATCCTATTATCCCTTGGATCTTCATATTATCCTATGCAAACTATAGCTAGATCAAGCAGTATTATGGGGATGGGGGTAATGCATGATCGCCCAGTGCGATATTGCAAGATAGTCATTGGTGGTTTAGATTGGCAATACAGGATGAATGATCTGTTGGTCTATTACCCCCTTAGTACTATTAACCTACCGAATCCTTTGTATTATTTTATGGCTGGTATTGGTAGTTCGTAATGCTAGGTCAGGCAGTACTATAATCGTTTGTTTAGAAGTGAGGTATAGGATGCATTGTATATACCGCTGTAGGTCCCCTGTTAGTCCTCGTTGTTATTAACCAACCGATTGCTTTGTATTATTCTATGATTGGTATAGGTAGTGCGTTATAGCAGGTCAAGTGGAATTTTGGAGTGGGGGTGGGGGTAATGCCTGGCAGTATAGAACAGCAGTATAGTATGGACGATATATACTTCTGTGGGCCCCTGCAGATCCCATGTTAGCCCTTAGTACTATTAATCCACCTGATGCTTCATGTTATTCTATTACTGGTATAGGTAGTATGCAATGCTAGGCATAGGGGTATTGTGGGTAGGGGTACTGCCTGGTAGTTTAGAACGGTACTATAGTATGGCGGTATATACACCTATAGACCCCCTGTTAGTGCTTGGTACTATTAACCAACCGATTGCTTTGTTTTATTATATGACTGGAATATGTAGTACGTTATGGTAGACCAAGTGATTTTGTGGGGGTGAGGGTAATGCTTGGTAGTTTAGAACGGTAGTATAGCGTAGGGTGTACATACCCCTGTAGGTCTCTTGCTGGCCCTTGGTGCTACTGATCCACCAGGTGCTTCATATTATTGAGCGGTATTCTGGGGTGGGGTCAGTGCCTGGTAATACAGAACGGCAGTAGAGTATGGTTGCTATATTCCCCTGTAGGTCCCATCCTAACCGTTGATAGTATTAACCTACCAAATGCTTTGTATCATACTGTTACTGGTAAGCTGGTACGTAATAGCAGTAGTTCCTACCCTATTCCGAGTGCTCTTGTTGTTTCATTTATCTAGATGATTTATATAAATTATAATTAACCTAAACAAACGATTATAGTTTTGCCTGACCTAGCATTACGAACTACCAATACCAGCCATAAAATAATACAAAGGATTCGGTAGGTTAATAGTACTAAGGGGGTGATAGACCAACAGATCATTCATCCTGTATTGCCAATCTAAACCACCAATGACTATCTTGCAATACCGCACTGGGCGATCATGCATTACCCCCATCCCCATAATACTGCTTGATCTAGCTATAGCTGGCATAGGATAATATGAAGATCCAGGGGATAATAGGATACCAACATGGATATATACTACCACTACCATATCACCCCACCCCATACGAAAAGCCCGACATCCACTGACCCGAATTACGTTGTGTCAGATTGTATACTGGACAGTAACAGCGGTCAGCGTCTCTATGACGTCGCGCGCGTATCATGACGACACGACGTCGATAGCAACGTCAACCGTTTCGCGGGTAAAACTTTCAAGAAAACCCAATTTTCACATCATCTTTCCACCACTTACCCATAATATATACCTATAGCCCCATGCGTACATATATCACTATACATGCCATAGTATACTATACATGCAGTACGGTGGAATGCGTCGGATTGTTTCGCCCTCTTTCTATTCGTTGGAGAACAATTTTTTTTTTTTTTTGGGGGGGGGGGGGGGGGGGGGGGTATTTGTTACATCTTGGGTAGGAGTTCCCACTCACCTGTTTACTGGATAGCACTTTGACGGTTCACCCAGCGCAGACGATTTCAAAATTTATTATTTTAATTATTGTTTTATTAAAAAAAATTCCAAAAAACATCAACAAAACCATAACAAGTAACCCCCTCGTTGGAACGAGCTGGGCGAGTTCGTTCCGTTCGGGGTCACATGATATGGTTTTGTTGAAGTTTTGAAAAATGTATATATTTTCAACTGCTTAACCCTTTACATAACATGAAAAGCAGACGACACTTGCAAAAAAAATTCTTGAATAACTATTTTTTTTCATTTTTTGTCTCAAAAACATAGGTTATGACCCCTCATTGGAACGAGCTCGACGAACTCGTTCCAATGAGGGGTCATAACCTATGTTTTTGAGACAAAAAATAATGAAAATTAATTGGCGATTTTTGAAAATAGCACTGGTCGGTTTTGGCCGTTACGTTAGGTAAAGGGTTAATTTGTAAATTACACCGTAGGATGCAGCCGATTTGGAGGTGAAGGGTTAAAATGCTGATCTTCGTCCACTTTTACTGTAGTCACCATTCACGCACTGGCATCATCCACAAATATACCGGGTATCTCGGATCACGCAATCAATATTACAAACTTTGACATTAACCCTTACCCAACGTAACGGCCAAAATCGGCCAGCGCTATTCTCAAAAATCGCCTATTAATTTTAAATATTTTTTCATTTTTTGTCTCAAAAACATAAGTTATGACCCCTCATTGGAACGAGCTCGTCGAGCTCGTTCCAATGAGGGGTCATAACCTATGTTTTTGAAACAAAAAATGAAAAAAAATAGTTATTCAAGAATTTTTTTTGCAAGTGTCGTCTGCTTTTCATGTTAGGTAAAGGGTTAAGCTATTCTATTTTCAAACAAACTGAAGAAAAAAACTACGTTTTGGCAAAAGTGGTCTGATAACAGGAGAACCACATCCCAGTCTTACTGACTCCAACAATACAAGAAATTGAAATGATTGGATCCAACTAAAGGACATTTGGAATGTATTCAAAGAACACCTGATCAAAAGCCTCGACAAACATTGACGAAAAAAACCTCTTCTGGAATTTATTGCAATCTTGTGTTCAGAAATTCCCACTCAAATACTTAATGCGTAGCACTCGAAAATACTGATCTTCATAACTTTCACCGTAGATCTCATTCATGTATTGAAAGTAGAACATCATAAAACCTCTTCTGTTACAGTGGTGGCGCCAGGGGGGAGGGGGGCAGAGGCGGGGGGGGGGGGGGGGGGGCAGAGAGGGGGCTAGAGCCCCCACCCCGTCGGAGAGGTCCAGCCCCCCCCCTCGGAGATTTTTAGTCAGACCGTCGGAGAGTCTCGTAAACCCGACTTCACGAGAAATTTCCGACAATCGAATGTGGATATCTCGTCTTGTCTGTATCGAACCCGTGCAGCACTGGAACTTTGATAGAGAATAGTGAGTCTCACGAAATTCCTTAATGTCGTTCGTCAAACTGGCTTTATAGATGAAACTTTAACCCTTTACCTATGGTAACGGCCAAAACCGGCCAGCGCTATTCTCAAAAATCGCCAATTAATTTTCGTTATTTTTTTCATTTTTTGTCTCAAAAGCACAGGTTATGACCCCTCGTTGGAACGAGCTCGTCGAGCTCGTTCCAACGAGGGGTCATAACCTATGTTTTTGAGACAAAAAATGAAAAAAATTAGTTATTCAAGAATTATTTTTGCAAGTGTCGTCTGCTTTTTAGGTTACATGTAGGTAAAGGATAAAATAATCAACAAACATACTCAATTGGCTTCTATTTTGGTTCTCCAATTTACCAATCATCACTCATTTTCCATCGTTTGGGAGGTCAAATGTTATAGCCCCCCCCCCCCCCCTCTGTCGGAGAGGTCAGCCCCCTGTCGAGAAATCCCTAGAGCCACCCCTGCTCTGTTATAAAAATATTTTGAAAATACTCAGCGGGTAAAGAGTTAATTGTGAAGTTGAACCATGACAATTGCATTGGATGATCAACTGACGGCTCGAACCCATTTGGAAGACGAAAGTAGGATTAAAAAGAAGATTTCGTACTGCTGATTTGGAGACATCAACTTGATTCGGGTATGTTGGGTCAACAACGAGAAATTAACAAAAAATGTCCTTGCCATTGGACGTCGCAGCGAGAGATATCTTCTTGGAAAATCAAATACCGCTGTTGGGTGGAATAATTACACAACGTCCGTCCACACACAATAATACTTGTAGTGTAATAGTGTCTGTCCACAAAGCTGAAGGCAAAAAAGTTTCATGTTTGAAAGTGGTCGGTGTAAGACTGGATTTTACGTTTTAGCATCCTTTCAATCCGGTTTACACGCCGTGGATGTCACATTCCATGGTTGGGCAATATTTCCACCGACGCAATAATATTTGATTCCAAACACTAATTATAGGATTAAACATAAAAAATTGATTAATGAAGCACCGGGTACAGCCCGGGTACAGCCCTGTGCTTCATGAATTAAAATTTTGCTGATAATAATTCTATTACCTGGTAAACGCATGTGTGGATATCACTGCCCACGCGTGGATTCCAACCAGTCCAGGGCGACTGTGCTGTATACGCTGAACGTGATCTTAAAACTGATAATAAATAATTAATAAATAAATAAATAAATAAATAAATAAATAAATAAATATTCTCTCCAAGTCATACTGTACGTGATAGGTTTCAATGTTTCGAGTGTTTGACAGCACATTCAACCTTGAGATGACGTTTATGCAGCTCTATTTCAGTTGAAATAGAAAAAAAAAACGTAATGAGAACTGACAAAGGCATCTGTTCATCATTGCCCACGCGTGAATTACGACCAGTAGACGACGACAGTACTGAAAATTTAAGCCGAAACAAACACAATAATCATCCAACATGGGCATGAGAACCAGTGATAATTTAATCCTTAAGCCTATTTATTTATTCGGGTTTAACGACACCTTCGACAGCTAGGGTCACCTCATGGCGGTCAGCTTCACGGGTGGAGGAAGCCGTAGTGCTCAGGGAGAACCCCCGACGGGTGGCGAATAATGTCAGACTCCTGAGTCCTCAGTGTGCCAACTCCACACGATCAGGGTTAACACTGGTTGTCGGCAAGTGCACAATCGATGTGCAGTAAGCCTTGGCACACATCGCCACTGTGCCCTCACATGGGCAATGGGGGTTAAGAGTAAGTGCCCTGCCCAGTGCCCTACCTAGTGCACAACGCCGTTGCCCCTGGCGGGATCGAACTATACACGATTTGAAGTCCAATGCCGTAACCACTGAGTCACCGCGCTCGCAGCTTTAACGAATATAATCAGTCTCGGCTACGCTTGGGGATACCTATTGAATAACCCATGTGGATACTAATTTGTAATTTAATCCATCAGTATTTTAATGAATATAACCTCTCTTAATTTTAACATCGACCCACGTGTCAGAGGAAATTACGAATGATTGTTTTGGTGTAAAGATGC
Source organism: Pictodentalium vernedei (assembly GCA_031216915.1). Lineage (NCBI taxonomy): Eukaryota > Metazoa > Mollusca > Scaphopoda > Dentaliida > Dentaliidae > Pictodentalium > Pictodentalium vernedei. The sequence continues at coordinate 63,679,066 of CM062297.1, forward strand.
ATGAAATTCAACGACTTATCCAACTTGGCGCAATTACAACTGAAAAACAAAATTCTAAAAACGCTAACGATCTCTAGAAGTCATATTAACTTCATTGAATGACATAATAGAATCTAACATGGACAAGAGTGTCAGTGATATATAGAATAAATAGGTACTAGGGCCGGTAATCAGATTTAAACCACGAGTAGGATAAGTGTTTTAACCATGAGGCTCTGTCGAGTGGTTAAAACCCTTATTCTACGAGTGGTTTAAATCTGATTGTCGGCCCTAGTACCTATTTGTTTATTTATACCATGCTCTTAACCCTTTACCCAACGCAGACGATATCAAAATTTATTATTTTAAATATCATTTTTTAAATGTTTTCAAAAAATTTCAACAAAACCATATCATGTGACCCCTCTTTGGAACGAGCTCGTTCCAAAGAGGGGTCACATGTTATAGATTTGTTGAAATTTTTCGAAAAATAATTTTTTTTTAGCGGCTTATTTGCATATTACGCTTGCGGATGCGGGCGATTCGTTGGGTAAAGGGTTAATAAATAATCGTCTTTGTCATTTAAGATGGAGAAAAAACGACACTTTCTATCGCAAACACACGGGTTTGTTTTGTTTACATCTGCGCCGGTGGGCAGTACTACCGGCTGCACGTGAATGATTGATGGCCAGGAAGAAATATCGTCAAAGTTGATTGAATTTACCTTGCTTTTTCAATCAAATTGTTATTAACAAATCTTAAATTTTGTTTTAAATATTTAATTGTAAGTATTTTAAACTTAATAAGCCATTACTCGTAGTAGATAGTACCTCAAAACGTCGTACATGTGAATGAAACATCGCGAAGTGTGAATGTATCGAAGTCGCCAAATTGGGTCATGACAAAGGTCAAGTTGGATGAACTTCCGACTATAAGTGTAATTTTTTAAACCGCAGTAGAAGCTTTACACCGATAGTGGGGTTAAAAGCTACATTTTAACATACGGGCTTTTCACAGGTAATAACATAGGTGAGCATGATATAAAATGTAAACCTGATGCTCTATAGGGATGTAGGATTAAAATTATTACCGAACCTTCAAAGGCACGCAGGAAGGGAAGGGACGGGACGGGACTGGGGAACCTTCAAATTTTCGCAGTCCTACAGTTGAAACTAGAAGTCCTGTCACCAATAGTGCACTTATCTAGGCTTAATTGCGCGTTGGAATTGCGCGCAATTGACATATTGAACGGCATCCAAAGAACGGCAGGTTCGCCTGGTTATTCATAGCAAACACATGCAATGTTTCTGCCAATGGACCTCCGGATTACCCGGAGGTCAATTGGCTGAAACATTGCTTGTGCACAGGTCATATATACAGAATTTGATAGCTTTACTTGGGCCATAACCCGTATATTAACGCGCATATCAACGTGCTATTTGTGCGCATTTCATGACAGGACTTTTAGTTTTAACTGTAACATACAAAGGTGATCGAGCGCAAATGTCACTTAACATAGAGTCCCAAATACAGTCTCCAATGTACGAAAAAGGGACCAGAAGGCCTCCGATTCGCTCTCAGATCAGAGCATTCCTTTTTGCAAAATTGTCCGGAGGAGACTCCGGAACACACACCAACGTGGTGTCATAATCCACCCCGTGTACCCCGATCATCCCATAGGACTGCTACGGCTAATCATACTGTCCTTATTGACTCTGTACATCTATTCTACACATAAAAGAGTCTCTAATGAGCTCCCAGTTTTTGTCTAGTCCTAATTTACTGTGGCGGGTTTCGTAAATTTCGCTGTCTTCTGTTGTCGAGCTGAACATTCTATCAATCAGTTTATCGAAAAACTCGATGTAAAATACCCGAATGCATCGAAAAACAAATAGCGATGCATGAAATTCACGTTGAAGTTACAGTTAGACATGACAACCCTTTTCAACAAATGGACGAGCAAAAGCAAAAACGTCCATACGATAGGAAAAACAGCCAAAACCCACAACACATGCAAGCAAATCTTCTGTCTGATAAAAATGAAATTATTTATTGATAATATTGGACATTGACGTCATCTATCAAAATATTGCTTGGGAGAGTACTCTAGAATCATTGGTCAGTGACCGTTTTACAACTGACTGAGTTTTTCAGTCGTAAAACCTTTAACAATTCACAACTTTGTAAGAACTGAAATGAATTATGTGTCGCTTTATCGAAGCATGAATGTTGGCTGGGCGTGGACTGTTGTATGAAGTACTTCATGTAAATCTCAATACACCCATCCCACATTCATATTCCGATAAATCGACAGATAATTCATTTCATTTCTTATAATTTAATTTAGAGTGTATGTACTACAATGTTTATATACTGAGTCGGTCGAAGTGGTCTCCATTTATACTGTGGAAATATCAAATGATGGCGTATATTACGAGCTCTGAATCAGTCGAATCAAATTTAGCGCAGACGTCAGTTTTACAGTTTTCAATATATAGTTAAAACTAGAAGTTCTGTCATGAAATGCGCACAAATAGCACGTCGGTCTGCGCGTTAATCTACGTGCTATGACCATAGTAAGGGTAACCCGGAGGTCCATTGGCAGAAACATTGCCTGTGCTTGCTATGAGTAACAAGGAGAACCTGCCATGCTTTGGATGCCATTCGATATGGCATTTGCGCGCAATTCCTACGCACAATTAAGCCTAGATAAGCGCGAAGCTCGTGACAGGACTTCTTGCTTTAACTGTAGTCTAAAACACGCATGTTACGACCCATAATGTATTAAATGTCCATATTGTATTACCTACCAATAATGTAATAAAAACGACCCATAATGTAATACGTTCCCATAATGTAATAAAAAACGACCCATAATGTAATAAATGTAATAACGTGTAATAAATGTTAGGCGCCCATAATGAAATAAAATTAAAAAAAAAATAGACACAAATTACACTCATCCAGGCCCGTAATGTAATAAAATTCTAAGCTTGATTTTTGTTTTTTCTCTTTACTCCAGCAGTGCGTTCGGCTACTTATGACACATCCTAGCTACGTATGTTGTTTGAGGGTAGCTTAGGAGAAGATGACACAATAGCGGAGATGAACACGCGAATAGTCGATGTGATAGAGTAGGCGGTTGACAGGAAGTTCCTGCCAACTGACAGGAACTGTCAGGAACTGTATGTGGACGGATAATATTACTTGACACATGTGATCTCAGGATCGGGAATATGATGTGGTCGTTATCAAGTGTCATCCTGGGATCGGGCTCATTGGTTTCCAGGTAAGATGGGTGCGACATGAACTTACAGTAGTACAGTACACTGCAAAAAATATTGGTTCTCTTTAGAACCAAAACTGGTTCTAATCTTGTCCCTGAGATGGAACCAGTTCTGTTTAAACAGTATTTATTTCAAATCAAATAAATTTATAAAGATTAACATTAAATATTAACAGAATTAAACATAAATTGAGGGGGTTTCAACCGTAAATTTAGAGCTTATACGAGGTTGTCTCAAATCATTATTAAGCAAAGGAGATATGAACAGTTAGCATATAGAACCAGTTTTGGTTCTCTATACCAGGTATTTATATTCGCTTTGTTTGGCGACTGCGTTGAATAAGCTCCAAGTTTACTGCTGAATCTACTTCAGTTCATGTATTATTCTGTTAAAACTGAATGCTAATCTTGGTAAATTTATTTGATTTGAAATAAATACTGTTTAACCTGAACTGGTTCCATCTCAGGGACAAGATTAGAACCAGTTTTGGTTCTAAAGAGAACCTATATTTTTTGCAGTGTACAGGGAAATGACTAATTTGTTCAGGTAGTGAAAATTGGAGAGACAGAGGATAGATCGTACGCTTAATTTGGAGCAACGTAGCCTAATCTAAATCCATTCAAGCAAAAGGATATCCCCTATCCCAATACCAGTACACTCACCATATCGCGTCCCGATTTTCCTCTGCGCCGCTTGACTCACCGTTTTGCTTATGTTCTATCTTTTCCTTGTATCCCACACTACCCCCCCCCCCCCACCCCCATTATCCGGTCATTGTGCACCCAAACCCCACCGCACCCCACTCCACTCTCTGCCCCAGAAACTTTAGTCAGAGTTACTTGCACTTATTAACAGCAGAAACCTGCTACCTTCATTGCTTTTGTGCAAGTGAACAGCCGGTCGAATATGATGATTGCAGTTATAAATGGAATCGAAATTATTGAATGTCTGGTAAGGTAGACCTATATGGTTGTGGCAGGGCAGCAGAGGCTATCGAGGAAGTCGTTTGCGTGGGTGGTACAAATAGAAAAGGGATAATGACCGTCACTCAGAGCAGAGTATACCCGCCCCAGGTCCCGGAATACACTCCATCGTAATCCCAACACACCCATACATGTTGGCTGTTAACGGCATAGGGCCATTGGCAACATTGACGGAGGCGTAGGATGTGTCATAAGTAGCCGAACGCACTGCTGGAGTGAAGAGAAAAAACAAAAAATCAAGCTTGGAATTTTATTACACTACACTGCAAAAAATATAGGTACTGTTTAAACAGAACTGGTTTCATCTCAGGGACAAGATTAGAACCAGTTTTGGTTCTAAAGAGAACCTATATTTTTTTTCAGTGTAGTGTACTACATGAGTGTAATTTGTGTCTATTTTTTTAAAATTTTATTTCATTATGGGCGCGTAACATTTATTACACGTGATTACATTTATTACATTAGGGGTCGTTTTTATTACATTATGGGTACGTATTACATTACGGGCATTTTTTGTATTACATTATGGGTAGGTATTACATTATGGCCATTTATTACATTATGGGTCGTAACACACGCAGCCTCCAGCAGCCAAGAGGAAACCTTGTGAGAATAACCCATGTTATCATTTATTTATTTATTTATTTATGTATTGAGGTTTAAGGTCACATATTTATGCACAATGGCTAATCATGACCGTGACAGTTTTACGGGTGGAGGAAGCCGGAGTGCCCGGAGAGAACCACCGAGCAACGACGAGCAGCTGCCAGCTCCCCAACATCGTAACTCCGCACTGCAGCACAGGCAGGGTTAGATTGGTTGAAGACATGCGTACCATCGACGTGCAGTACGCCTTAGTACACGGCGTCATCGTGCCCCCAGACGGGCAATGGGGATGAAGTGTCTTGCCCAAGGACACAACGCGGTTGCCGCAGGTGGGATTCGAACCGAGGACCTCTCGGCTTGCAGCCTGCACCTCTACCTACTGAGCCACCGCGCTCCCCCCATGTTATCATTTATTAGTAAAACGTATTTTTCTGTATTATATTCAATATAGACTTGATCAGTTTCAACACTGATGCACTTTTCAGTGGACAATTACGAATGATTGTTTTGGGGCTAACACTTCAATAAATTCTCAATACTGCTGGAGCAATTACAGTTTAACCCTTTAAATAATGCGAAAAACCACTCTGTGCAGGCTAAAGATACCTTCGTAGTTTTCGAGAAGAGCGAGACCACGAAGTTGCCGCTAGGAAGGTCATCCTACACACCTGCGCCATTGGGCCAAGGAGAGGCGTTAACCCTTTGAACCCGAGTAGCCGCGTTTCCGTCCAGGAACATGATACGTCATAACGTCATTAAATAGGATGGCTGTTCAGTAAATGTGTGAGGTAGACCAATCAGCTGCACGTTCAAAATGTTGACTGGTCTACCCCAAATAATGAATATGGACTCTTCTAATTGCTGCCATTGAACTGACATGGAATATACTACTAGAGTTCAAAGGGTTAATATAATTTGCATAACTTGTTCGTCAATTCTTGTAAAACAAATAAGATTAAATAAAAAAAAGCAGACGACACATGCAAACGAAATTCTTGAATCATTAATATTTTTCGTTTTTTGCGTCAAAAACATAGCTTATGACCCCCTCAATGAGCTCGTTCTAATGAGGGGTCATACGCTATGTTTTTGTGACAAAAAATGAAAAAGTTATGAAAATAGAACAGTGAATTTTGTGAATAGCGCTGGCCGGCTTTGGTCGATAAGTCAGGTAAAGAGTTAATTGCACCCGTAAACAAGACCACCATTTTTTAGACAGAAGTCAGGGTGTGGAGGAACACTCATACCACGGGATCAAGGCAAACAATACGACGTACCTGAAATGCGATTTTTGAGGTGGAGGAAATGGCCTATTTTCGTGCTTTAGACAACAAAAAGGTGAGTTTGAGTGCAAGATCTTCTTATTGTATGGGATAAATATAAAGAGAAAAAAGGCAAAGACATATAAACAATCGCCTAGAATTGTCCAAATCGCAGTAGTTTATGTATCCTTGTTGTATTCCGACTTGATCACTTGGCCTTCAACAGAAAAAGTCAAAATCCCAGCGAAACACCCTCTTTAAGATTCGTATTTTCTTCATGAGAGGTTCAAATTCGGTCGAGGGATGCACATTGGCATCTTTAGTACATGTATACAACAAAAACCCCATCCTGCTACACTCAATATTTTGTCATTTAAATCCACCTGAATTGATGTCAGTGTTTTTCACTTAGTGTACACCTCGGCGACAGTGAAGTGTACACCACGGCGAAATGTCTGCATATGCGAAAAGACATCGTCGTGATGTTACATATATGCCTCGCCATATCTGTCAATAAAGAAGAGACATCGAGCTTCTAATTTTCCGCCCATAAGTTGGATGATGTCGCGTGCAGTGGAACAGTACGATGGGGTCAGGTGAAATAACGATTTCGGCATCATTTGACTAAATCAGGGAAAGTTTCATAAAAATGCCAGATGCGTCACCCAGAGTTGTTAACAGAGGTTCGCGAACAAATAGAATTTTGAATGTAAATGGATAACGACGTGTACGCAGAATAAGTCTGTTGTGGCGTATGGCAGAGGAATCATCGGGCTACGCAGGGATGCTGTCCGTAACTAATTCGACTCACAAGAAATGGCACAGCGCTATAAGATGAACATATAAATAACATTGAAGTCGTAATATCCTAAATGGGGATGATTTATAACACAACAGAGAAGTCTGCAGGGCCATAGCGATCCTGGTGGGAATTTGCCTCATATTACTAAGTTTTTTTCGGGGGGGGGGGGGGGGGGGGGATTTGCGCGCTGAACTCTGATTAAATGATTTGATTTCGATCATTCGATTTGTGTGGTGTTTTGAGAACGGGGGGAATTGGAAAATGTCCAGTTTATTGTTTCTTTTTATCGTAGCACGCTGGAGAGATTACTGTTAATGGAAACCTTTGATCGAACGAAAACAATTGGAACTTGCGTTGTATTTATGAACAAACCTACATATCTGTATTAAAACGATCATTAAATCACAGCTAGTCGCAGGGGTAACCAATTTCGGAGTTTCTCTTATCCAGAGTTGAATAACGCGAAGTTTAGACAACAGTATTTTTTCGGGATGGTTAAGACTTTGGGTAAATAGACCCTATCGATCGCGCCGACCAATGCCACTGGCTGATTCGCGGCCACATACGAGAGTACAATAGAGTTGTAGGTTAACCGAAACCGAACCGAGGTTTTTAGTTTTTTTAAAAAACCGAAACCGTCGACATCTCGTAATCTAAGGGTTTTCGTTTTTTATTAAATACTCTCTTGCTGCAGAAATTCACAGAATGTAGCCATCCCAGAGTAGTGAGAGTACCCAGACACTGTCAATGGCAGTGTCTGGGTACTCTAACTACTCTGGGAAGGCTACATTCTGTGAATTTCCAACATTTCAGTTTAGTTGTGTTTGCAGCTTTCCTCAAGTTGCGTGTAGGTGTCAGACCTCGAAAAATGGCCAAGCACAATAAACGTTCTGTATATTTAGATAATAATTATATTGGCCTTCCTGATTCTTCATGTACTGTAGCTTATTTCGGGCATTCATTGAGTTTCACCCAATTTCACTACCATTCAGTTATGACTCCGAACACAGGAATGAATTTTATTGAATTTTACTTGGCCTCATGAACAAACCGAAAACCGAACCGAACCGAGGTTTTTCTCCACCTGAAAAACCAAAACCGAAACCGAACAAGAAATTTAAAAACCTACAGCTGTAGAGTACAACTAGGTTGTCAAATGTATACGGTAATAACGATGTACCCTGATTTCTGATATCTTCATGTTTCAACTTAGCATGATTTATAACTTTCAATTGATAAATATGCATCGCAATTATCGCACTATTGCCTGAACATCTAATGTACATAACTTGGAATACAAGAAGGGAACAGTTATTGTACCACCAGGTCCCTCTACTGCCTGAACATCTAAGGTACATAACTTGGAATACAAGAAAGGAACAGCTATTGTACCACCAGGTCACTCTATTGCCTGAACATCTAAGATACATAACTTGGAATACAAGACGGGAACAGTTATTGTACCACCAGGTCCCTCTATTGCCTGAACATCTAAGGTACATAACTTGGAATACAAGATGGGAACACCTATTGTACCACCAGGTCCCTCTATTGCCTGAACATCTAAGGTACATAACTTGGAATACAAGAAAGGAACACCTATTGTACCACCAGGTCCCTCTATTGCCTGAACATCTAAGGTACATAACTTGGAATACAAGAAAGGAACACCTATTGTACCACCAGGTCCCTCTATTGCCTGAACATCTAAGGTACATAACTTGGAATACAAGAAAGGAACACCTATTGTACCACCAGGTCCCTCTGTTGCCTGAACATCTAAGGTACATAACTTGGAATACAAGAAAGGAACACCTATTGTACCACCAGGTCCCTCTATTGCCTGAACATCTAAGGTACATAACTTGGAATACAAGAAAGGAACAGCTATTGTACCACCAGGTCCCTCTATTGCCTGAACATCTGAGGTACATAACTTGGAATACAAGAAAGGAACACCTATTGTACCACCAGGTCCCTCTATTGCCTGAACATCTAAGGTACATAACTTGGAATACAAGAAAGGAACACCTATTGTACCACCAGGTCCCTCTATTGCCTGAACATCTGAGGTACATAACTTGGAATGCAAGAAAGGAACAGCTATTGTACCACCAGGTCCCTCTATTGCCTGAACATCTAAGGTACATAACTTGGAATACAAGAAAGGAACAGCTATTGTACCACCAGGTCCCTCTATTGCCTGAACATCTAAGGTACATAACTTGGAATACAAGAAAGGAACAGCTATTGTACCACCAGGTCCCTCTATTGCCTGAACATCTAAGGTACATAACTTGGAATACAAGAAGGGAACAGTTATTGTACCACCAGGTCCCTCTATTGCCTGAACATCTAAGGTACATAACTTGGAATACAAGAAAGGAACAGCTATTGTACCACCAGGTCCCTCTATTGCCTGAACATTTAAGGTACATAACTTGGAATACAAGAAAGGAACACCTATTGTACCACCAGGTCCCTCTATTGCCTGAACATCTAAGGTACATAACTTGGAATACAAGAAGGGAACAGTTATTGCATCGCAAAAAGTATCGATCTATTGCCTGAACATCTGAGGTACATAACTTGGAATACAAGAAGGGAACAGTTATTGCATCGCAAAAAGTATCGATCTATTGCCTGAACATCTAAGGTACATAACTTGGAATACAAAAAGGGAACAGTTATTGTACCACCAGGCCAGCAATATTGCCTGAACATCTAAGGTACATAACTTGGAATGCAAGAAGGGAACAGTTATTGCATCGCAAGTATTGCACTATTGCTTGAATATCTAAGGTACATAACTTGGAATACAAAAAGGGAACAGTTATTGTACCACCAGGCCAGCAATATTGCCTGAACATCTAAGGTACATAACTTGGAATGCAAGAAGGAAACAGTTATTGCACCGCAAGTATTGCACTATTGCTTGAATATCTAAGGTACATAACTTGGAATACAAGAAAGGAACAGCTATTGTACCACCAGGTCCCTCTATTGCCTGAACATCTAAGGTACATAACTTGGAATACAAGAAAGGAACAGCTATTGTACCACCAGGTCCCTCTATTGCCTGAACATCTAAGGTACATAACTTGGAATACAAGAAAGGAACAGCTATTGTACCACCAGGTCCCTCTATTGCCTGAACATCTAAGGTACATAACTTGGAATATAAGAAAGGAACAGCTATTGTACCACCAGGTCCCTCTATTGCCTGAACATCTAAGGTACATAACTTGGAATACAAGAAAGGAACAGCTATTGTACCACCAGGTCCCTCTATTGCCTGAACATCTAAGGTACATAACTTGGAATACAAGAAAGGAACAGCTATTGTACCACCAGGTCTCTCTATTGCCTGAACATCTAAGGTACATAACTTGGAATACAAGAAAGGAACAGCTATTGTACCACCAGGTCCCTCTATTGCCTGAACATCTAAGGTACATAACTTGGAATACAAGAAGGGAACAGTTATTGTACCACCAGGTCCCTCTATTGCCTGAACATCTAAGGTACATAACTTGGAATACAAGCAAGGAACAGCTATTGTACCACCAGGTCCCTCTATTGCCTGAACATTTAAGGTACATAACTTGGAATACAAGAAAGGAACACCTATTGTACCACCAGGTCCCTCTATTGCCTGAACATCTAAGGTACATAACTTGGAATACAAGAAGGGAACAGTTATTGCATCGCAAAAAGTATCGATCTATTGCCTGAACATCTAAGGTACATAACTTGGAATACAAGAAGGGAACAGTTATTGCATCGCAAAAAGTATCGATCTATTGCCTGAACATCTAAGGTACATAACTTGGAATACAAAAAGGGAACAGTTATTGTACCACCAGGCCAGCAATATTGCCTGAACATCTAAGGTACATAACTTGGAATGCAAGAAGGGAACAGTTATTGCATCGCAAGTATTGCACTATTGCTTGAATATCTAAGGTACATAACTTGGAACACAAAAAGGGAACAGTTATTGTACCACCAGGCCAGCAATATTGCCTGAACATCTAAGGTACATAACTTGGAATGCAAGAAGGAAACAGTTATTGCATCGCAAGTATTGCACTATTGCTTGAATATCTAAGGTACATAACTTGGAATACAAGAAAGGAACAGCTATTGTACCACCAGGTCCCTCTATTGCCTGAACATCTAAGGTACATAACTTGGAATACAAGAAAGGAACAGCTATTGCATCGCAAGTATTGCACTATTGCTTGAATATCTAAGGTACATAACTTGGAATACAAAAAGGGAACAGTTATTGTACCACCAGGCCAGCAATATTGTTTGAACATCTTAGATACATAATTTGGAATACAAGAAGGGAACAGTTATTGCATCACAAGTATAGCACTATTGCCTGAACATCTAAGGTACATAACTTAGAATACATGAATGGAACAGGTGTTGCATCGCAAGTGTCGTACTACTGCCTGCTTGTCGGTGGTTGGTGGATTTAGTCTGGCCATCCAGTGGTTTCGCTGAATTGAGTTTGTCTCCACGTGGGAATGACCGTCGTGATACAGCCAAAGTTGTGGACGGCGACGTAAAACATCAATAAAAAAAAACAACAAATAAACAAATTACCCAATTGCATGCTTGCCATGAAATCAGCACCTGCAATGAACTTATTAGCCCGAAATACTGCTTTTTTCTCATTGAGGCTAGTTTACCTCAATTTCAACTAGTATGATCGCATCGGTAATTTCAACAACTATGACCACATCACGGTTAGGAATTTAGCGGTGTGATGTGCCCTCAAACTGTATCACTTCAATCGAGCTCTAGCACTTGGCGCTCGTAAAACGTTGCGCTGGCCAATATACGCCTTTGCCACTATAGTGTACCTGTTGCGGACTATATTAGTCCGTAAAGTGTGTACTGCTTGTATATTATTAGTTACACAGTTGGTGGCCTAATATGGTATATACGGTGTCAGTTAATTTCATATTGGACAGCGAAGCTCGAGTCCAATATGAAATTAACTGACACCATATATACCATATTAGGCCACCAACAAACTGTGTAACGAATATATCTTACCGACTGCTGATTCGATGCCCAGAACTAATAACAACAGCGACCAAAATTAAATGAGAGAATTCTCACAATGTGTTCACGTGTCGCCTACAGGCGCTCTCCCATAAATTGTAACAAAGCAAATTCATACATACCAAACAGTTTCATTTCGAAGGTAACATGATACACATCCACGGAATATGAAGCCTTTTAAGTTGCATAACCTGCACTTCAGACCAAATATGGGCTTCCACGCTCAGCCTTTCAACTTGAAGCGTTTATCGGCTGCCGCCATTTTGAATAATCAATGAACAAAGGGGGGATTACCCATAGCTGTCAGCATATATTGATGTTGACAGGTAGTATATCGTTTTATATGCAGTCTGCATGTGACGTCTTTGAACCAATGAAATTCCCAGATACTTATAGGAGGTAAGATATAGCGACAGATGCGTTTATATAAGCCAGTGGAGCGTATTACAAGCCTCTGTGAGCTCCAGCTAGGCACTGATACGCTCGATATTTCTTATTCATATGGTATTGACATAATCTTCAGCAGGTGTATCTCCTCCATTATTCTTCAGCCAGTGGAGAACACGCTTAAAATCTTCTTTGGGGGCGGGGGGGGGGGGGGGGGTGCGGGGGAGGGGGGATGAAACCTATACCACCTGCGGAAAGATAATTTTTTTCTGCGTTCGTACATATAAAATTATCCACCGAGAATACGCTTATCTATTATATAGGCGGCTCAGGATTTTGGCGGGGCATGTAAACAAACCGAGGGCTAGTCCAGTTTCGGGCATTACTACGGGTAGTAGGTAAATGTATTATCAGTAGAGAATTTTATATCTGCAAACGCAGGAAACATTCATCTTTCCATAGGTAGTAACGGTTTCATCGACGGCCGTTGGAGACGGGAGTTATAAGCCCCCCACCCATTCGGGAGCTGTTTGCACACAGACTGTCAACCAGTCGGAATCACTGCCGACAGTCTGTGGAAACTCAGTCTAGGGGCCCGTGTACAACAGGCCCACTTCTGGTAGCCAGATTATCAATTCACAGCAGCGATGTCCCGAATGTTCACATTGCATGCCATCTCAATCTTCGTATGTAGCGAATTCTCCAAAATCTGTTTCACAGAAATATTGAGATGTTTGTAGATTAGCCTGTCAGTTCTCCGACATTTGCTGGTGAATTTTCCACCAATCTCAGGGATCTGCTGAATTGACGTCATCTTCATATGGAACTTGACCATCGCCATATACCCATAGTTGTTTGAAGCGACGTATAACCCCAATCAAACGAACAAAACAATGACTGGTGTTTGGGTTGAGTCGAGATATCCCCAATGAAATTCGCGCCGTGGTGTACACTATTCGTGTGAATGTTGATTGCCGGGGTGTACATTCGTGATGTCAACATTTTTCAATTTTCTCGCCTAATATCCACCCGCTGACGACAAAGAATATCCCGACTGTTTGGCACAATAAAAACGCTACCTGAACGAACGTCTTCGCGATATTCGTGATAATGGAAGAACGGTGAAACAATTTACAATATTATATGTGCGATTCCAATAACAAACACCCACCACAGTGATTGCTTGCATTGCAGCTGAACTACATTGAAAAACTATCCAACAAATCAACCGACGAAAGAGTCCCGTTTGTGGTCACTTACTCGCGGCACCTTCCCGACATCGGGAAAAAAAACACGGGAGCAGCTGTCCATTTTACACCGCTCAAAACGCATGAAGTTGGCATTCGAAAAACCTCCCCTGATTTCGTACAAAAGGCTGAAAAAGAAGAAGATATTATAGTCCATAGCAAACATAATAAAATGTTCAGCAATCAAGGGACGGGATCTAATAAATGCGACAGAAACTGCGCAGTCTGTGGGTTTATGCTCCAAACAAAACAATTCGCAGACAAGAATTGAACGGCCTATTACATAGGCAAGAAAATCACCTGCATGTCCAGGAATGTGGTATATGGGATTCTCTTCGACAAGTGCAATGAAGTTGTCAACGTGGGAGAGACGGGGACAAAATTGTATGAGAGAATGCAAAACATGTGAGTAGAATAAAACTTGAGGTTATGAGTGAACCGATGCCGCATCATTTTCTGACCGAAAACCACAGTATAAACAATTTTAAGATTATTGGGATTAAACAAATTAATCAACAAAATACAGCTTACAGGAGGGGTCGTGAAGCATTTTGGATCAACAAACTTCAAACACTAGAACCCAATGGACAAGAAAGATTCCAAATATTCTCATTTATAAACTTGCTGATGTGGGGGAGGGGGGGCAGGGGGGGGGGGGGTATAAATTAGTATGGAGAGCAATTACACATAGAGGCGCGTTGGTGTTGAACATAGCGTATATATGTTGTGAGATTATTGTCATTGTGTATATGTGGGTGCGTACATCATGCTCATGGGGGAAGGGGGATTGGTTTGGGGGTGCATAGACACTCTAGCCTACAATTGTCAGTGTAGACAATATAGCAGGGGCGCATGCAGGTCAGTGGTGGGTGGGGGCATATATATGCTGCAAAAGTGGGTGGTGACAAGACATTTAATCACACTGGAAGGGGGTGCTTTATTACTACGCAAGGAAGGGATAAACAGATTATATTTTTCATTAGCGGTACTGATATCTGATTGACGTTGACTGGGTATTGGGGCGATGGAGGCGCGCATTTGAATGACTGAATGATTCTGGCCAAGAGTGTTTGGGTGTTTGAATGCGGTATACGAACTAACTTGCCTCTGCATCTGTTACCAGGGCGAGGTTTTAACAATAGTGTGTAATTCATATTTGTTTGTTGCGTAATAACGCGGAATATATCTTTACTTGTTCCCACCCAAGGAAGATATTATACGGTATTTTTTGCATAATTTACACTTGAATACAAAGAGCAAAGTGAAGCGCGGAACACATCTTTACTTGTTGCCACCCAAGGAAGAAATAATACGGCTATTTTGCGCGTAATAGACTCGGATACGGGGAACAGCGTGAAACGGGGAACATATCTTTACTCGTTACCACCCAAGCGAGATATGATGCGGTGATTTTGCAAGCAATACACTTAAATACTGACAACATCGCGTTTGAACGATTCAGGTCAAGAAATGGTTGGATGCTTGAATATTGTATGCGAACTCGCCTCTGCCTCTGTTACCAGGGCGAGGTTGAGATAAATGATTGAATGCTCGTAATTCTAAGGCTAAGAACAAATTTTGCGCGTAATAACGCGGAATATATCTTCACTTGTTGCCACCCAAGAAAGTGATGATGCGGTATTCTTTGTGCATAATGTACACATGAATACAGAGAACAACGTGAAAAGCAGAACATATCTTTACTTGTTGCCACCCAAGGAAGATATGAAACAGTGATTTTATAAATGGGTTCGTTATTAGAAGCTAGACGGCCATAAATCGACCTGTAAGACGCACGCGTATCTCGAACAATTTTCTAATTCCCTTTTGACAATTAGGATAAGCGTGAAGCTAAATTTTACGTTCCCATGACGCGATATACATTGGTACGGCACTTAACGTAACGGAATATGGTTTAGTCAAAAATGAAAACCGTTTAGAAGGGAGTAATCTCCCGAACATGACGGCAAATTGACGAAATTATAAAAAAGTATTCGATGAAATGTATATGATATATATACATACCTCATGCAAGTCACACAAAGATGGCAAAAAGATATTGATAATTGCCGATCTTTTTCAGACGGCCAGAGCATGGAAACTCCTCCCCTCCTATTCGTACACTCCTGAAGTGGATGCGACCCGACACTAGCAACATACGGGCAGGGACCAACTAACCTGCGTAGGTGAGGATCAGATCTGAAGGACATCTAAACGCTAATAGGTGAACGCAAGCGTAACGCCAGAGCAGGCTGAGACAGAGGGAAATAAACAGTTCCTTATGATTTAATCGGGAGAAACCGAACATACCATGTCCAGCACGAACTATGCAAAGGAAGAGCAGGGATGTGGCGACGGGATGGGGGGGGGGGAGGGGTGTCTCACCACCCCCCCCCCCCCAGCTAGAAGTATTTTTTCAACAGCTGGAAATTCCGAGGTCAAAAATCAAATAGTTGGAAATTCAATAAATTAACATTGTTCATGAAAAATATTAAAATTCCAACTTAATGATGAGAAATTTTGATCTTTTATTTCCAACTGAAAACTTGAGTTTCAAATTTCCTACTCTAAAATTGACATTGGCCTCAAAATTTCGACTCTGACATCAATCAGGTAAATTTTCTGACCCAGACACATTATAAATGATGCTTTTTCCGTTTCAGGACTAGTGAAAATTTTCAGAAGGGTTCATAAGCATGTATATATATATATATATATATATATATATATATATATATATATATATATATATATAATCACTTTAACCCTTTACCCAACGCAGACGATTTCAAAATTCATTATTTTAAATATCATTTTTTAAATTTTTAAAAAAAATTTAAACAAAACCATATCAGGTGACCCCTCTTTGGAACGAGCTCGACAAGCTCGTTCCAAAGAGGGGTCACATGATATGGTTTTGTTGAAATTTTTCGAAAAATAATATTTTTTCAGCAGCTGTTTTTGCATATTACGCGGGCGGATGCGGGCGATTCGTTGGTTAAAGGGTTAAAAGATATCACCCAGCGCTGCAGTGCAACCACCTATCGAAACTACTCACAGTTGGAATTTACACCACCTCAGCTGAAACCCTCTAGCCACATCCCTGAGGATGTGTAAATTATTTTATCGCACAAGACAAGAATAAAATCGTAAATGCTTCTCCCGACCGGGCGACTGGCACAATTTCACAAACCGAGTGTTCGTCTGAATGTTGTTATCTGGAAACATCTTGAAACTGTTGAACTCGAACCTAAATACATTGGGCGGAGACTCAGGGGATCACGAATCACTCTTGACATGTCGGTCACCGTTTTGGCGGCCATCTTAATTTCTGGTGGCTATGTTTTTGTTTCAAATAGATTTTTGAGGCCTCTGAAAAAAGAATACAATATGCTGGGTCGGATATTCTGTCGTTCGGTGGCTAATTATGGAAATGAAATGTCTAATGAGAGATTTGTCACATTGGAAGCCATCTTGGACGCCACCTTAAATAACAAAATTCCAGAAAGCAGATTTTAGATACGTTGTTTTCAGACTAGTTCAGCTTCGAATGGCAACAAAATCAGCCTGTTACAAATTTTTCCGCGTCGAAACCATCAGTGACCAGATTATATGCGAGGTAATCTTATATCCCTAAAGAAAATGAAATTCTTTGTTTATAATATTTGGCCTTGGCGTGGTCTGTCAACATGTTGCTCGAGAGAGTACTCTTGAACTAAGAACAAGGACTGTTGTACTGAAGAAATAACACAAAATAGAATTCTTCAGTCGTTGAGCATTGATCGATTAACAACATTTAATGGAAACCGTTGTTATGGTAAAGTTGTACAGAACTGTTCAGAGAATTTGAGCTAGTTCGCATACTTTCTCGCAGTACTGTGATCAATCGCAATGAGATCGCGATTACATCGTGACACGCCTATTCCAATACTTTGAGATTTCCTTAATAAAATACTTCGAAATGATGACCACATTACAATGCTTTAGCCAGCGAATCGGTCGCATCTGTCCGCGTTACCCCTTTGCACACTGGTGACATCTTCCATGTCAGTTCAATGTCAGAAACTGGAAGAGTCCATATTCATTATTTAGGGGTTGACCAATTAATATTTTCAACGTGCAGCCTTAGGGCTGCACGTTGTAAATATTGATTGGTCTACCTTACACACATGCACTTAGTATCCATCCTATTTAAAGAAATTATGGCGTATCGTGTTCCTGGACGAAAAAACGGCTGCTCCTGTTCAAAGGGTTAATTATAAATTTCGCAGCTGAAAAACATTTCAATAATACCATATCATGTAACCCCTCATTAGAGCGAGCTCATCGAGATCGCTCCAATGAGAGATCACAGTATATGGTTTTGTTGAAATTTTGTGAAAAAGTTGAAAAAAATGATATTTAAAATAATAAATTTTCATATCGTACAAGTAGGTTGGTTGAAGAGTGGAGAAAAATTTGCATCTCATATTCAATCTTCCTGCATTTCCCTTTTGCCAGACAGGATTCTATCTGTCGCCAGAAAATCGAGCAGAGATCATCGCCTGTTTTGAGACCCACCCTGGAGTGACACTTAACCGCATTTCATGGCAAAAACAAGGACATACACAGCATCTCTAACGACCCCAAAACATTTCACGACACGAAAAGTGTTCATAAAACTACAGAACTTCTTGCGTTTTTATAAATTTAATTTTCCTGAGTAAATTGGATTTTTGAAATGAAAACATTTTTCGGGCACTGGAAGAGAAATAACCATTAAAGTTGTATGATTTTGTGTTAAATTTCATCCATTGAGACGAGTCAAGTTACCTGGGGGCATGGACAATCGAATAGAAACGGAGACAGAGGAACAAATTTCAACGGAGTGAAGGTATAAAGTTTTCCTGTGTCAAGCCGAGATCCAATATTAGCGCTTGTTGAGAATTCAGACCATTTAACCGCTTGACGAACACAACAGAAAATCCGACTAAATAATCCTACCAGAGATATTACAAGTGAAAGATAAATCCTTTAAAATTAAAATGTGAAAAACAAGACGTTTAATTATTTTGTATGTCAACATATTCGTCCCTTACTTAATTTTGACCGATTTTTTAAATTGAGATTGTAAAATGCAAACAAAAACAATACTTTTAATATAATTTTTATGTCTAAACATCCCTACTTCACTATTGTTTAACCCTTTACCTAACATGAAAAGCAGACGACACTTGCAAATAAAATTCTTGAGTAACTAAAACCATAGGTTATGACCCCTCATTGGAACGAGCTCGTCGAGCTCGTTCCAATGAGGGGTCATAACCTATGTTTTTGAAACAAAAAATGAAAAAAATTAGTTATTCAAGAATTTTTTTGGCAAGTGTCGTCTGCTTTTCATGTTAGGTAAAAGGTTAAGCCCCTGTCACATCTTTGCGATTTTTTGACACGATCTACTGCGACATGAAATCTTGGGCAGTCATGGATATCCGTATGAGATCCATACTGAGATCCGTAGTGCGTCCTGATCATTCTTGAGTATTCTTGGTTGATCGACATACGCGTACGAAAGTTTTGAACTGTTTAAAACTTCCGGACTCCATCGTGCGATTTTTCAATTCCGTACTGCATCGTACCACTTTCGTACTAGACCGTACTAAACCGTAAGGGGCATTCTTGGGTGTTCTTGAGTGTTCGTTAATGTCCGTGCGCACTTGGCCAGTATGGTTGCGTCAAGAGAAAAACAAGTAAGATCTATTAAGATCTACTTCGATGGCTCTACGAGTTTCGTTTGACTCCACCAAGACCCCGAACGACTTTCTCAAGATTATTTATAGTACGACGTGCCAAAATTTATCACGATACTAGTAAGAACTAGTGCGACCACTCTAAGAATCTCTAAGAAATTTCAAGATTCTGGACGACTTTGATACGATTCCAGTAAGATCCAGTAGGAAACAGTAGGAAGTTCCAAGAATTCACACGTTGAGCTCGATGAGCTCGTTCCAAAGAGGGATCATGTTTTTGAGACAAAAAATGAAAATATAATGAAAATTAATTGGCGATTTTTAAGAATAGCGCTAGCCGGTTTTTTCCGTTACGTTGGGTAAAGGGCTAACTGATATCAATTTAACTCTTTTATTGAGAAAAATAAACATTTCTTCAACATCAGTAGTCGTGCTCGCTCTTTTCATCCCATTTTTGGATAATCTAGTGGATGGCCTAGAACGTGACGTCATGTCGCGTCAACCAGTAATATCATGTGGGTTGACATTTGAACCCGGGTAAGTAGTTATGTTTTGACGTCACTGCGAGTGCGCAGCGTTTTTATGTTAGGTTGACACGTGCTTACGTCGTCTATTTTGTTACCCGGAGGCCGCCATCTTGGTTTCTACGGTGGTAAGTGTTTGCTATGTCACCCAAAAACTTCTGGGAGGAAGAGGGTGTGTTGGAACGGTGCGTTTGCTTGAAAGAAAGTATATCTAATTACCACAAACAACCCGATATCTACCCCAAATCACCAAAAACGGTCTAAAATCACTGGAACGGATTTGGCGACTCCCCCCCCCCCCCCCCCCCCATTTTGGGCTAATAATAGTAGCAATAGGACCGAGAGGTCTCCAAACGTTGCATTCAACTTGAGTGGAGTAAATGTAATTTCCACAAACATCCCGATAATTTCCCGACAATCACTAAATATGACAAAAAATGACCGAAACGGACTTTATTTGGCTCGGAGTTTCTCTGAATTCTCGATTTCTACTAAGACATCTTTAGTACATATTTTTTGGAATATAGTATCTACATTATTTGACGATTTTGAAACAAGAATGAAATGATCAAAAACATTAACCTAAAAATCTTACATCATTAGATATTTGTTTATAGGCTCGACTCGAAGACGAAGGACAGAGGGAACGATGTCCCTTTCCACCGGAAAACGCTTACATTAACATTTGTAAATTCGAGGCGAGGCAGAAGAAAAGAGTTTTTCACGTCACCAATCTGTTCAACTGATCAGCTTGTAAAACGCGGCGTTCAAATTCTGTTTCATTGCGGACTGCATTAACTGTCGCATCAGCATTGATAGTGAATTTATATTCCCACGGAAACCCGAATGAAAATAAATAAGATGCAACAAAAGTTCTAAATTACTCTGTTATTATTCGCCTGTTCATATCTGAGAGGTTTATTTGGGTTTCCGTTGGCTTTCGGCTATTTCCGTGTAAATAATGAATCAATGTAACTTACTGGTTCACGCCATAGTGCATTTTGTTGTTGTTTCATTCGCCGAGGTGAAAGCGATGGATCATTCAATCAGATTCCAGTATTCAAAATCCCTCCCCGCGAAATTATCCTATATAAGAGCTGTCTCGCTCATAATTCTTCCTCCACTTTAGGTTTGGCAAAAACCTTTACCTATCTGACCAAGCTTAACCCCATACACTAGATTGGTCGTGTAGTCACCATGTAACCCATAAAGGGTTAACCAACATAGGTAGGGTAATTTTTAGACCCGCACAACTCGGCCCTGGTGAGAAACGCCTTTTATGGCATTGATTTTCTACAAGTCTGAATTCTTTGGAAAGAATCCACACTTATTAACTGGCTCTGGGCTCTATTATTTTTGATGGTCTGATTTTTTTCATCAAAATTTGTTTCATTACAAAATACTGGAGAGTTCCCAGAGGCTCTCTCCAATATTTTGTAATAAACCAAATTTATATAAACAAAATATTATTTACATTTGCCTGAATATGAAACATGAGTAAGCAAAATTTTTACTTTCGCTCTGGTACCCTCATATTTATGAAAGCCCTGATAGTGGCTTCAAGCACTCAACCAGTTAAGCATGCGTTAGGTGGTATTTAACCCTTTACCCAACGCAGACGGTACCAAAATTTATTATTATAAATATCATTTTTTTAAATTTTTCAAAAAATTTCAACAAAACCATATCATGTGACCCCTCGTTGGAACGAGCTCGACGAGCTCGTTCCAACGAGGGGTCACATGATATGGTTTTGTTGAAATTTTTTGAAAAATAATATTTTTTCAACTGCTGAATTTGGATATTACGCGGGCGGATGCGGGCGATTCGTTGAGTAAAGGGTTAAACCTGTTTGGGTTGTAAAGTATAGTGGGCTCATGAATTTTGACCCATTGTTCATATTCATGCCCATTCCACATCATACTATTTTTGACTTCTTAATAAACAACGTATAAACTGTTGTTCCTATTTTCTTGTATATTCATCCAGACCACAAGTCATGACTTTTATGTTTATTTTGCCTCTAGAGTTCTACTTATATTTGCGCGTCCATGTTTTGAAAGTTGACCCAGGCCCACACGAATCTGAAGATCAACAGAGAAATTTCAACCTGGTGAAATTTTATAGGCTTCACTCCCTATGAAGATATCAATACATCAAGCTGTGAAATCTTACAATCACAAATTCAATAGTTGATCAAGTACATGGAATTCTTTTATTGTAGTCATGTGAAAGGTGCCGCAACATTTTATACATGACACTAACCTTTCCATTAATATAAAATCTAGTAGGTAAGAATTACTTATTTATTTCGCGGAAGAATAAACACTTGCAAATTACTGTAAAACACATTCGGAAAACAAGAGCTCCGAGAGTTATCTGTTGTTTTCGTTTATTAAAAGTAACAAAAGGAAACTTCGCTTTATTTTCTACTGATGTCATAGGTGAGGTGATTCTCAACAATTAAACACTTCTTAGCTGGACCTTCCTCGCACGTCTAATGATTTCAAGGGAGATAATTTTATCAAAAGACGATTTTCTTGACGAGATAAGTAAGAGATGTGGGTGACAGTAACGCAACATAATTTATTTCACGTCAGTTCACCTATTTGTTAGAAAGTCCCAGTCATCTTATTGTTGATATAACCCACTGCCGACAACTTCCGTTGTTTCACCTTCACTGTTAACAGGACGAGAAACCACCAAGAACAATAAGTGTGCATTATTTTTAAGTTTTCAGAATGCCCGAACATTCTTGAAGGAATTCTGTTAAATAATACCTAGTTAGGCCCTACTAAGCATATATTCTGTTTCTCAGGCCATTTTTTGTAAGGTTGTATGTGAGTGGGCGTTTTTTTAATTTTTGTTTATTATTTCTTTGGCATCAAAGGTTCATATTCTTGGTTTGTTTTATGTCTTGGGCCCCATAATCTACAGAAGAATGAAAGATGGTGTTTTTTATTCCTTGAGTACAATAAGGCTAAAGCATTGCAAAGACTTGTTGCACTCAAAGAACAAATTTATCAATTTTATTAACTTAAGTAAAATATTAGACAAAACATTTAATTTTTATTTTTTTAAATTTTTGCATTGGTTATAAAAAGAGATCATGCGGCAACCAAAATGTCCATACGGGAGGGCCTGAGAAAAAGATTTAAAACTTTTTTGAGGCATTATTGTTCAAACACCCAACCTGACCTGGTATCATTTTTTACTTCGAGTTTCTACACTAACATCCGGTTTATAGTCTTCGATGACTTGTGCTACACGCTAAAACTAAAGTGTTAAAAACTACACTTGAAGTGCTGTATTTAACACTTACTAAGTGCTGAACTAGCACTTTGTTCCAGTGCAGATATCCCAGAACTTGACAGGTGTTACAATAATACTACCACTTGACAAGTGTAATGTTGGGACACTTAAAAGGAAACAACGCAGATGACGCAGATCAGGCTCGAACTCTCGAGCCTGATCCGCGTCATCTGCGTTGTGTCCTTTTAATTATGTACCCACCAAGCGCAAATCAAATTATGGACGATTCTGGAAGAACCACCAATGCTAGACACATGGGAAGTGCCATCCATTCAAGTTTCAGATGCCTGACGATTGTAATGTCTAAGTGCTTAGAGCATTGCACTTTGAGTGTTAAAATCAAACCCTAAGAGTTAGAATGGGTTTAACACCTTGAAAGTGTCAGTTTTAACACTTTAGTTTTTAGTGTGCTAACGGTGACAACTCACTGATCAAACGGTTGACATTTACAACTTTTATTCTCCCCAATGTCATAAAAGTATGTCAGTGTCCTTCTCATTTAGACAAACATTTTATATAAAGTGGATTTCAAGCCACATGATACATCTGGCCCAAAATATTCGGCCAGATCATGGCTGAATACACTGAGACTTGCGTATCATCCTTTATATAAACTATATTCGGTGTGAGCGGTGATGGCGTATCCCAAATGGTGGTGGGGATGGAGAGGATAGGTGCAGGATCGATCACCCCTTTGAGTTAACCAACTGCATCTATTTTATGAAATTAATTTCACACGATGACCAATTCTGTTTTATACTGTTTTTGGTATTGTTGGAAGATTTCCTAAGCTTCTCAGAAACCTGCTTCTTCATTGGACCATTTTTGATGGTTTATTCATCAAGGACATTCATAACACTATTTCCACACCGTGATGAGGAAACGTTCCTTACATACCATGCTCTGGGGGTTGGCCTTCGTGTCGCGTGGGTTCCATTTTTTGGTTATGAAAACAAATTCTCTTTTTACACATGTCTTGCTTTGACAGATTTCCCCATGCGTTTTATGTGAACACGCTAGACTAAGCTGTTCATTTGGTTTAAGTTGGGGACCAAAATGAGCGTGAATATATAACAGCACTTCCCCATATTTTATTGGAAAATCGACTGAAGTCATTTCAAAATGATCTGATAACATTCTGTTCTGCAGTAAAACCATCCAAACTACATGATAAATCATTTCTGTCTGAAATGTTTCAACTCGATGTCTTGATATCTTTGAAGTCTATGTGACGTGTGTACCACCAGAAAAATTGTACCGTAAAACATACAACATTCACAATTGAAAGAAAATCGTAAACTTGTCTGGAAGTTCTAACTTTATTGCATTTGTGCATGATTTGTTGACACTCGATCAGTACAACTCGTATAGAGTTGGTGGTATAGACATTTCATCGATTCAGTGACATGATATAGGATATAGCATCTCGTCTCGTTGACAAGGGTGAGGTCACTGCATCTAACTCGATAGTGATATGGGACCAAGCATCACGTCTCGTTGACGAGGGTCAGACCGCCGAATCAAACTCGCTGCCGAGTTTGAAGCGGCGGTCTGACCCTCGTCAGCGAGAAGTGATGCTACGTCCCATATCAATTCGCTGAACCGATAAACAGGTTTATTATACAACCCTTATTGTGCATCACATCCCTTCAACCCACTCGGAATTACCCCACTGAAGCAAAGTGCAGTCACCCACACTCCTTTTCTATATTTAATCAATTTTATTCCTTCGTAATTCACATGTTTAACTTTTTACCTCTTTCTTGCCACGATATAACCTTGATGTGGCGATAGGCATAGAAAATAAATAAATAAACAAATAAATAAATAAATAAATAATAAATAAATAAATAAATAAATAAATAAATAATAAATAAATAAATAAATAAATAAATAAATAAATAAATAAATAATAAATAAATAAATAATAAATAAATAAATAAATAAATAAATAAATACCCAGACTATTATCGAAAATATACTAAATACTATAAAAATAATTTTAGTATTTATTCCGGTTTTAACATGCCGTAAATAGTTACGTCCCTCCCGGTGGCCTAGTTTCAAACCAAACTGATACGAATTTCAAACAATACAAATACGGCTATGGATCAGACACACGGTGTTCCAACAACGGGGATTTTCATCGGGGAACAATAGTGATATTTTAGGGCGAAAATTGATAGCCATATATTACAACCCTTAGATGGCGTGTATATTAATTCAGGATATATTAAAAAAAAGCACCTTTAATAATCTTCGCCCCCATATTTTCCAAACAACTCAGATGTTCGGAAAGGGGCTCTGCGAAAATGGCAGAGACCTAAAAATGATAATGGCGAACAAGTTAGTTACACGTACAGTAATGACCGCGACTATAGTGGCAAAGATGGAATTATACACTCGCAACAATTAATAAATAAATAAAAACACTAACCACTGGGAACGTACAGTTAAAACTAGAAGTCCTGTCATGAAATGCGCACAAATAGCGCGTAGATTTGCGCGTTAATCCACGCGTTATGACCATAATAAGGCTATCAAATTCTGTACATGTGGCCTGTGCACAAGCAATGTTTCATCCAATGGACCCCCGGGTAACCGGGAGGTCCATTGGCAGAAACATTGCTTGTGTTTGCTATGAGGAACCAGGAGAACCAGTCGGGCTTTGGATGACATTCGATATGGCAACTGCGCGCAATTCCAACGCGCTGTTAAGCCTAGATTCGCGCACATTTCGTGACAGGACTTCTAGTTTTAACTGTAGACGTCAAATCAACTTTACGATGATTGCAAGTCAAGTCTTGGCTGCCAACTGCATAAAGGATTTGGCTTCGAAGGTGTCAATCTCGGTAAACTGCTTTTTATCATATCATTTTCCATCAACAACAATAGCTGAAAAGTTTCTTTCATTTGCGATTTTTAATATTTTTATCCTCAGTGATTTCATTTCGTACCTGAACGCTGCCATTTTATCGCATCATTGCTTCTCTGCCAATTTCATTACTGCCACTTTGTTGTTGTCGCCGCAACTAATCGCTATGCGACTGGAATTGCGTGAAAGGTCAGCGAACAAATGTAGTTCCAATCCCCCCCCCCCCCCCCCCCCCCTTAAGATGGCGTCAAGACAATCAGTGCGTGTAACCAACCAATCCCGATACAACTAGATGGCTGGGACGTCAGCTAAAAATTTCCCGACCTTGTTTACTCCTTCAAAATGTCGTCAAGTGAATCAATGCTCTAAGTCCCCCCATCCTTGACATTTAATGACGCATAAAACCTTCAATATGGCGACAAGACACTCAAACCGTGTAACTCACCGATCGCTCTACAACTGGATGGCTGGAACGCCGCAACCCGGCCTTCTCCCCTTCAAAATGGCGACAAGTCAATGAAAGCACCACGTCCTCCAATCTGTTACGTTTGAATTGATGACGTGCAAGCCCCTCAAGATGGCGGCAAGACAAACAACGCGTGTAACTCACTGGACCCTATACAACTGAATTGCTCGAACGTCAGCGAAATATGTCGCAACCCTGTTTGCTCCCTTCAAAATGGCGTCAAGTCAATCAAAGCACTAACTCCTCCCACCCGTGACGTTTGATTGTAAGCTCTTCAAGATGGCAGCAAGACACTCAAAGCGTGTAACTCACTGGTCCCTATTCAACTGGATTGCTGGAACGTCAGCGAAATATTCGCAACCCAGTTCGCTCCCTTCAAAATGACGTCAAGTCAATCAAAGCACTAACTCCTCCCAACCGTGACATTTGATGTCATGGAAGCCAGTACAAAGTCGGTAGACACAGCGTAACAGCGTTCATGTCATCAAACATGAACGTGTGGCAAGAAATTAGTAACACGTTTTGAACTTTTCAGAACCAGTACTCGTCTTTTTATCAGTCAAAAATAATTTTAAAATATTCAAATTACATTGCCGTGAAAAATGTGTACATCATGAATATGTGCAGTTGTTTCTAGGCAAGTCTTGGCTGCCTATATATAGGCAGCCAAAACTTGTCTAGAAACAATTGCTAAGATTCTAAGAATGTCTCACGCAAGTTTATCCAGAGATTGCGTGTTGAAATACCTGTTCTGTTCCTGTAAAACGTGGTCAAAGTCGGAATTTTGTCGTTAAGGTTTACGCGCCGTCCACACCACTCCATATGCTAGTGCGACAGTGCCCAAAACAGATTCGTGTAGTAATTGATTACGGACAGAATCACCCTTGCATGACCCAAATGACCTTAAAGTCGGCACCTCAACGTTCATCTCGCGAAACAATGTTAAGACATCGTCTAGTACATGACTGGGGGTGCGGCGGCTCAGTAGGTAGAGGTGCAGGCTGCGCGCTGAGAGGTCCTTGGTTCGAATCCCACCTGCGCCAACCGCGTTGTTTCCTTGGGCAAGATACTTCACCTCCATTGCCAACGTGGGGGCACGGCGACGTTGTGTACTAAGTGTACTGACCGTCAATGGTGTTTTCAACCAATGCTAACCCTGTTTGTGTGGTGTTAGTATGTTGGGGAGCTTACAATTGCTCGGTAGTTCTCTCCGAGTACTCCGGCTTCCTCCCCCGTAAAACTGTCGTGGTCATGATTAGCCACTGTGTCGAAATATGTACATTTAACACCAATAAATAAATAAATAAACAAATAAATAAATAAATAAATAAATAAATAAATAAATAAATAAATAGTACACGACTTGATGGTTTAGAAAACAAACCTCAGAAATAGTCCAAGCAGAGATGAGTTATTATTTGATTTTTCTATTCCTATAATGCAAAAACTAATGTAATTTGTTCACCGCCACCCCGTCTCCCCTCGAAAACCGTTCCAGGAAATCTTCTTGCGAGTCAAAGTCAACATTGGGTCGTCCACCCTCACAGTGCACCAGTAGGCCCAGTTTCGCATTGCAACAGGCCTAATGTGTATTCTTTTAAAACCAACTGGCGATTGGGAGATGTCGGAAAAGGTATCGGGACAAAATGCTCTTAGGACATAATGCCCTCGGACAAAATGCCCTCAAAAAATGCCCTAGAACTTAATGTCCTCAGTGAATATGTATGGGTGGACAAAATGCTTTTAGGACATAATTACCCTCGACAAAACGCCCTCAACTGAAAAAAGAACATACTTTATCAAACATACTTATCAAAAAATATATAAGCTAGATAGATATATGAACAGAAAACACATTTGAATTTAAATGGAAATACATAATATATAAAAAAAATTGCATTTCGTCCCCTGAATTCCAATGTGTTCTATGTGACTATTGGCACACAGAACACATTGAAACTCAGGGGACGATTTGCTGGAAAATGTTATGGTAATTTTTCTGTATTCTACACATTATGGTGTACGTTTATAGCAGTTTATAAACGACAACTATTCCATGACTCGCAAATATTATTTGTCGTGTCTCCATCTTTGATTGTAGCATCACGCACATTCCATTCCACACATATCAGAGAGTAAAACGTGTTTTATCTGATATCTGTGGTGGATATGGCGGAGGGATTCGGTGCATTTTCATAGATGGAAGCCGGTCAGAGGTACATGCAGGAACCTTCACCGTTAAAACGACACAGACACATAAGCGGCATTGAAATAGTCCAGTAAAAGTTACAAAACCACTTGTGCTACACTCGATAAATGGTCCATTCCAGCCTTTACTTTATCACGTGGCAGGAATGCTAATCCATAGTCATACTTAGCAATAGATAGAGAGTAATCGCTTGACTGGACTAGTTACGTGAAATAATTCATGAGAGGTGAGGGACGTTGTGCAAACACAAGTGCGCGAATGCGCACGAGTGTTTTATAATATAGTCCCTCGCCTCGAATGAATTATTTCACATAACCAGTCCAGTCAAGCGATTACTCTGTTCATTACATTTCATTATTAACGATGATTATATTATTTAACCCTTTACCTAATGCAACGACCAAAAGCGGCCAGCGCTATTCTCAAAACTCGCCAATTAATTTTCATCATTTTTGTCTCTAAAACATAGGTTATGACCCCTCACTGGAACGAGCTCGTCGAACTCGTTCGAATGAGGGGTCATAACCTATGTTTTTGCGACAAAAAAATGAAAATAATAGTTATTCAAGATTTTTTTGCAAGTGCCGTCTGCTTTTCATGTTAGGTAAAGGGTTATAAAAAAGCAAAAAAAAAAAAAAAACAACAACAAAAAAAAAACAAACAATGAAGTCTCCATTACACCCACGGCAAAGCGTCTTCGTTTGCGCTCACGGATATATAACACAATTGGTGATTGCCAAATTCACTTGTGAAGTTATCGTTTATAATCAGACCCGGAAATCCCAGTAAATCACACTTTGAAAAGGAATAAAAGGACTTCTCGCGTTTGTAAAAGAGACTGAAACTGTAAGTCGCTTCTTGTGTTCACCGGTACAAGCATTACAGACAGTGATAGGATCGTTTATATCAAAGCGGCTTTAAGCTCCCTGTCTCAAGAGCTAAGGTGTAAATTTCCCGAAGTGTCGGTGATGTTCTAGTGTATTGCCTCGCTTGGACTCGCCACATAAAAACAACAAAGTGACGCAAGTTAACGCCGCTATAAAGATCTGTGCGCTACAGGTGACAAACTGAACTATTCTGATATCACACATATCGTGTTCAGTAATAACAGAGGAGCATGCAAGTGTTTCTTTTATCACAATCGCCACCTAAACAACAGAGGTACCGGAAAGCTAGCTACCCACGTTAAACGGCTACTCAAATTGCTATTTGTAAGCAGAGGACAGTCAAGTCCATCATACTCGTCTAACCGTGCCTCCTCGGTGAAGTATGGAAATCAGAGAAATTCAACGAAAGGTGTTAGAATGAATTAGTGTGATAACTAGCGCAACAGTCCAGCTCCAGCATTTTCTCCAGACAGTGATTTAATGATTATTCTGTTATTGGAATTACTCAAGAAGTGCCAACAGGCGCAACAGTTCTCTCACAGCCCATGAATCAATTGACTATTTGCTATCTTTGAAACACATGAATGGTATAAAACTTTGCTCCTGGAATATACAGAGTTTTAAAAACAAGCTGGGAGACAACAAACAAAAACGTGTAGAATTTCTGAATGTTACAGAAAGGTTTCATATCACATGTTTAGTGGAAACATGGACCCAAACTGATAGTGTTGTCTCCATAGACGGGTATGTTCATTACTCGAGCACACGATGTCATAAGCGAAAGGGTGGGGTGATAGTCTACATTCGGAACAATAAAGCCTCGGGGATAAAATTCATTCCGCCAGAAAGTGAAGACGCAATTTGGATGAAACTCGATCGTAAATGTTTCATGACAGATCGTGACATCTATATTTGTCAGGCATACTGTCTTCCAATGACCTCGTCTTTATTCTAGCCGGGCTCGAAATTTGTTACGTTAGAAGTAATAAGTAAGGAAATCCTTATTACAGTTGTCGCGGAAGTATTATCCTCCAGGGTGACTTGAACTGTAGAACAAAGGGTAATCATGATTTTAAGCTGGATGATAGCGCAGTGAACGCCGTACCCCTTTAGTCGTCATACCAGGATTGGCGCCAGGGATTTCTCGACAGGGGGGCTACAACATTTGACCTCCCAAACGAAGGAAATGAGTGAAAATTGGTAAACTGGAGAACCAAAATAGAAGCAAATTGAGTATGTTTGTTGATTATTTAACGTAAACGTATTATAATAAGGCCGGGAAATATTTCATCTATAAAGCCAGTTTGACGAACGACTGCCTAACTGCATAATCGTTTTGAAATATTTCGCTGCAAATAGAACACCGCACATTATAGCAGGACGCCATTGTTGTTTAGATTTCGATAGAGTCCAAACTTTTACCATGACGATAGCGGATGATTAGGTATGGAAGTAATGGAACGCCAGTTGGATAACAACTGTCATAATGCCTTATAAAGAAGAACCACATACCTCGTTCTTGATCGACACAAGACGAGATATCTACACTCGATTGTCCGAAATTTCTCGTGAAGTCGGGTTTACGAGACACTCCGACGGACTGACTAAAAATCTCCGAGGAGGGGGGGGGGGCTTGACCTCTACGACGGAGGGGGGGTGTAGCCCCCCCCCCCCCCCATCCCCTGGCGCTACCACTGCGTCATACAAGCCCGACAAATGCCAAAAACAGCAAATTAGGGATTCGGGCCGAATTGATACACAGGGTCGGAAATTACTTGACCTTTATATTCAAGCTGGCATTAGGATTCTCAATGGCAGGAAAGTCGGTGATTCGTTGGGTGAATACACGTCACATCAATACAACGGGAAAGCTACAGTAGATTTTGCAATTGCCAGCGGGTCACTTCTTGGGCGTGTGCCTGTGTTTAAGGTGAACTCGCTAAATATCCTCTCTGACCATTGCCCAATCTGGTATATATTAAAACTATCTTTATCTTGTGAGAAAAAGTCTAGCCATGGTGAGTAGTTTCCTTCACACTATGTCTGGACTGATTTAGACAAAGAAAAGTATTTGCATGTATTTAAATCATCCTCATCGTGTCCGAAAATTGGTGCTTTCTTGCAAACTGACTTTTCTAGTTCTCATGAAGGCTTGGGCAACTTTGAGGATATTCTTCATGATATCTCGAAGTGTTGTTTGCGAGTTAGGCACTATCGTAAGAAATCCTCTAGGAAACGTAAACCACCTAAACTTTGGTATGACAGTAGCTGTCAGGAAATGCGTAAACGCTTAATCTATCAGCGTCAATTATTTAAAAAATATCACAATGTACTACGCGGTAGATATTATGTTTTCTAGCGAAAATATAAGAGAACGCTGAAACGCCGCAAATACCAATATAAAGAAAATATTAGACAGTATGCATAATAGCAATCCTAAATTATTTTAGGACACAGTACCAAAACTGCAAGATAACCTGAATGACAGGGACGGTTGTTCTAGTCATATACCTTTACAGGATTGTAAAAATCATTACGCACACCTTGGTAATACGCAGTCAACGGGTGCCTGTGACGACGCTTTTGGGTAGGAAGTTACTGAACAGTTAGAACGAATGGAAAAGTCTTCTCATCTTAATACCTTACTAGATTTTAGCAAATCCGAAAGTGACGCTAGCGCTGCGATATCAAGATTAGAGACAGGCAAATCTGCAGGTCTTCATGGTATAAAGAATGAAATGATTACATCTGTAAAATCGCTAATTGCCCTGGCTCTGACTAAACTGTTTAACTTAGTGTTACGTAATGGCACTTTCCCAGCTAAATGGTTTCAATACCCAAGGCTGCCAATGCAAACCATCCTGATCAGTTTCCTTGTATCACATTTACCAGTAATATTGGAAAATTGTATTTTAGTATCCTAACTGAGCTGCTAACTTTGTTTCTGTCGAATAATCACTCCCCAGATGTTTGTCAAGCAGGTTTTCGGAAAGGTCCCAAAATGTCGGATCATATCATTTTAATTAAAAACCTGATCAGTAAAAGGTTTAATCGAAGCAGGAAATTAAATGCTTGCTTTGTTGATTTTAATAAAGCATTTGACAGAGTTTGGAGAGAGGGCATGTTCTACAAGCTCCTCCAGGAAGGAGTCTGTGGAAATCCATCAAAGCCATGTTCACTCACAATACATTACGCGTCAAAGCAGGACACATTCTCTCTGAAAAAATTAACAACTCGGTAGGCGTGATGCAAGGGAATAATTTAAGTCCGTTGTTGTTTAACACCTTTATTGATAATATTCCGAAGCACATCAGTCGCGCTGAACACTATATTCTCGAAATTCAAGGAGTTGAATTCCCGTGTTTGCAGTATGGGGATGATTTAGTTCTGCTGTCTACTTCCGAGGCTGGGCTACAAAATGAAGTCGACTCATTGTCTCAGTACTGCAAACAATGGAGTCTCACCATAAATCAACAGAAAACTAAAGTTTTAATATTTAATAAAGCGAGTAGGAAATTGGTAGGAACTTTCACGTGTGGCGATTAACGGTTGCAGGCGGTGACTAATTACACCTACCGGTACTTAGGTATTAACCTAACAGCCCCGGGCAGTCTTGCAGATGCCGTCATAAGTTTACGAGCAAAGGCATTAAAGGCTTACTTTAAGTTACAGAAACTGCTTTTGCACGTGTCGAAAGATAAGACACCTATAAGAGAAAAACTGTTTGATTCACTAACTAAACCGATATTCCTGTATGGATGTGAGACTTGGGGTGAACATGCAATTCGAAATGATTGCAAATATATTGAATCCATCCAACTGAAAGTCTGTAAAAGCATTCTTCGGGTACATCCTAAAGCCTCCAATAAAGCTGTGTTAGCGGGGCTTGAGAGGTACCCGTTGACCATAACCGTGAAAAAAGTCCTAGTTATGAACTGGATTAAGACTAAAACCTCTAACCTGAACCCACTCTTGACGTTGACTTTTTCGGAAATAGAAGAACAGGGACACCAGTGCACAAACATTATAAAAACAATTCTTTCGGAATGTGGTTTTTATGAAGTTTGGCTCGATCCGTCTAGAGCATCTCTGCAATTTGCAACACAGCTTAAACGGATGCTGCAGGATAAGTATATACAAACGTGGAAGTATGATAAGAATAGTAGGAATAAATATGAAAATAAAAAGTTGGACTTATATTGCAACGTCAAAAACCTGTATAACAGAGAACTTTATCTTGACACATTCCCCATTGAACAGAGAATGCTTCTCATTCAATTTCGAAAATGAGCTCATCAGCTCGAGATAGAGAGAGGCCGTTACCATAAGCCTAACCCCATTCCACGTGCGATGAGATTCTTTAACAGTGTAACACGAATCAAGATGAAAACGAAATTCACGTTTTATATTCCTGTTCTCAATACTCTACGATGCGTGATAGATTCTTCCGTACAGTTTCAAAAACATATCCTACTTTTTGTAATCGTTCAACGATAGAAAAAACTCACATACTTTTTCAAAGTACTGACCGGGAAGTAATGTTATCACTCGGCCAGTCACTCGGCAAGCCAGTATATTGCAGAAACTACTCTCGGGCGAAATAAATGATGATTTAACCAACGTCGGTACGCAGGTCGTTGTTTCAATGCGACGCGTAATACGAACCTGAAATAGCATATTTTAGCTACTGAAACAGCAGTACAGGCAGTTTGTGATGCCTCTCAAAGAACAAATTGGAGGCAAGTAATACGTCACCCATCTGTAATGAAGATCAGTCTAGTGTTGACGAGTAACAGTAACGGCATGTTTCTTTAAATTTACTTATGTGCATGATGTTCAGACTTTGACAAAGCTCTTCATTTAACTAGCAAGGAGCTACTTGTGTGCATGATGTACACACAGACTTTGACTTAATATCTAGGTATTTTAACTAATAAAGAGCTACATTATTTTTACCCCCATGTTACCTAATATTAATAATAACACTTTGGCCAGCCGCTGATTTGTCGCGGTTCTCGGACGAGAAGGCATTGGTTACCCCTGTACTCCCAGCTGCCTCCCTATTCCCACGCTTCTCCCCTCCTCCCAACACTCGGAGACGAACTGCTTGATGACATCCCTTTCCCCATTCTTCCCAATCTTTCCGATTAGCATATTAACCCTCTCCTTTGCGTCTCCCCTCAACCACATGTCCTTCATTCTCCCATCCCACTTCCCCATTATACTCCCAGTGAACCTTATTCTTTTAGACTGGTACTTTGGACATTCTAGAAGAAAGTGTTTCAGGGTCTCCACCATGCCCAAGTTACACATCTGGCACTCCCTTTCACCGTCTTTCCCAATTTGTCCCCTCAGCTCCAGGGATCGCGACCTCAGCTTGAACAACAGTGACCCCCCCCCCCAAAGTTGTCATCAAGGTACCCTTCAAAACCTGGTTTCTCTTTATCACGCAGGTCACCCAACTACCTCTTTGATCTGACCCCCTCTCGCCAATTACGGTTACAATCCTCCATGACTCTTTCTCTGACGATTTTTTACGTTGGTTTGCCCCAACGTCCAGGTCCGAGATCTCCAATGAGTAGTCCTCTACTAGCTCCCTCACTTGGACCATCCACCCCGTTTTGATATTTGAGTTGAAACTTTTCAGGAACATTACTTTACACCAACGGCTGTTGGGGAGATTTAGCAAATAATTAAGATAACCGAGCTTCAACAGGTCTATCCTGTCCTTGATCCTCATCCACCCAAGCTCGCCCCGATTGCTTCTAGCGCTGCCCCATTACTCGGCCCCGTTATCCATCGGCCTGCATCGTTCTGCAGGATTTCCAAGCTCTTTACGGCCGTCTGGTTTAGGGGTACCACTTCCGTACCGTATGTTATACTTGGCAGCCCCATGTAACAGGTCTGGGCATCATGATACATACTGTTCATGAATATTGAATTGTGTCGGTTTACTTTGCTTTATTTGTGTAGTTTGTAGTGCCATATCACTTCTTATGTTTTTTGGTTATACAATAAACGGTTTACCCCCATTAGTCAGACACCCAATTGTCATACACCCCAGCTGTCATACAGTTAATTAGGGATTAGCTTGAGTTAAAATAGATGATTACCTATTGTTATAAATGGAACAACCCAGATGTGTACAACCGGAATAAAATTTAGTTTCAACATTTTGTTTGGTACTGTTTTTGTCCTTTTCAAGGTTGACATATAATCAAAATACCACTTAATTATCTTCTGAAAAATAATCAAAACATAAAAATCACACATATATTGTGTAATAACACTGATAACTTTAACTACCAGATACGGCGGGTAAAAGAATTAGTATGGGCTTCAGCTACTTGAGTAAGGATCCCTACTCCTGCATTTTTAACCATTTGCTTATTACTTACCAGGAAAGAGGCAAGAAATGAAGATGAATTTTCTGTGAAATGTGTTGGTAGGGAGATTATTTGACGGAGGTTGTAGGTCTGCGAGATACTGTAAATGTGCTGTCTTTTATAACGTAACCGGTCTTCGTTAAAGTCACTAGTAATGATAATATTGGGCAGTTGGGTATTGATAGCACGATCAATTGATAGTTCTATGTTTTCCCAAATATTTTTTAGCGCATTCGGAGGTATGTAAAACGCTCCCAGCAAAAACTTATCTCGTCCATTGGAGAGTTCAAGCCAAATACTTTCCGTATCACGACATATTAGGTCATCCCAAGCAGTGTATCACAGACCGAGCTTTTCATAAATGGCTATACCCCCACCTGGCCAACCCTGCCTTTCTGATAGGGTTTTGTTTCATTTTGTTAATATTTATTTCATTTTTTTTTTTTATAAAATATGGTTTTCCATTTATTTACGTAAAAAATGAGTTATCATGAAGTATGAGTTTTTATTTATTTATTTACTATAAAACAAGTCTAAATATTTTCTTTATTGTACTTCATATTTTTCATTTATTGTCTTTTCTGTTTATTTATCGCTTTCTTTATTGTACTTCATATTTTTCATTTTATTGTGTTTTCTATTTATTTAACACAAAAACAATATTTTGTATTTTTATTCATGTCTAGAAATCTTTTCTTGTTATATTTCATACTTTTCATTTTATTGTCATTTATTTTCTACTTATTTTCTGTTTATTTCTAAAACACACTAAACGTGAAGAAATAAATCACTAAAAGTTAATTAACTGTTTCTTTTCTGTCTGACTTATTGGAATATCCCACTTTATTCTGAAGGTGATAAGTAAGGGATTAGCTGTTCAAACAACCCAATAATCTGTGATTATGAACTGTCTGACAACTGGGGTGTCTGACTAATGGGGGGATACCCAATAAAGCATTATAATTATTATTTACATCACCCAAGCTCTTATTTTTTTCACAAAAATATATAAAAAATCAACATTTTATCCACCTATACATTTCAGTGAGGGAATTTTGTCTGAGGGCATTCTGTCCTACGGTCATTTTGTCCGGCATGCATTTTCACTGATGGCATTATGTCCGAAGGCATTTTATTCGAGGGCATTTTATCCTGCAATCTCGGAAAAGACAAACACTGCAGTGGAAAATGTGTTTGTTAAACACTGGGTATTTGTAAAAACCACCTCCCACATCCCTGACACGTTTCTCTCTGCGACCAATGAGCGTCCCAGCAAACCAGCCAGCTGTGTTAAGATCAGTGCACACCGCGCCACCACTTCTGGCACACCACGATTCTTCGCATTTCTAATTTCTCTGAGAAATTTTAAAGTTCAGCCCACCCTAGAATAAAGCAACCTTGGCTGCTAGTGCAAGGTTACTGAGTAAAGACAATTTGTCACGTAGAAGATGTTCCGGCGCCTTTCACATGACTACAATAAAAGAATTCCAAGTACTTGATCAACTATTGAATTTGTGATTGTAAGATTTCACAGCTTGATGTATTGATATCTTCATAGAGAGTGAAGCCTATAAAATGTGTCCAGGGACACATCCTATGAAGTATGTGACATATTTAACAAAAATCAAATCGATCAGGCCAAGTGAGAAGACACTGTGTGGGAATACTAATTTTCTTTTCATCAACGAAGTCTCCTTTACCCTTGTCGATGCCAACATAGTCAAGGGCTGAAGCGGTTGGCTCATTTTCGTAACCGACTAACCGAGAGCTATAACCGGGTAATATCCAGTTATCCGTGGCCATTATTTCACCGAAAATGGGATCAAAATTATAGGAATTGAAAAGCAGTATTCTCAAACTATTCCGTAGTGTGTATACAAACGAACGTTGTCGAGTACTCGACAACGTTCGTTTGTATACACTCTACGGAATAGTTTCTACGATTACTCATGTCAGTGAAGTTAGCAGACAGTACCCAGTACCCAGTACCCGGTTCAAAAGTATAGGACGTTTCCATTTATAAAACGGGGAAATATGTTAAAATTGTTTCAATTTTGAGAATCTAATCGTTCTCAGCAAATGATGGGAAGTGAAAGCGAACATGTAACTCACATATAGATAAGAAAATGGATTTGCACTCACTGCACCCACGGAGAACGAATTGGGTACTGGGTTCTGAAATCTGAATTGGGTGCTGGCGTCCGATTCGCCACTATAGTACATACACGCCAACAACGGTTATTTATAGCAATGTCGCAATGTTTAAGTCTGTTTAAGTGCAAACCAAGGCGTCCACAATGTCTCTACCCACAACTGCCGAATCGGGTACTGGATTCTAAAATCTGAATTGGGTGCTGGCGTCCGATTCGCCAACATAGCACATACGCGCCAACAACGGCTATTTATAGCAATGTCGCAATGTGTACGTCTGTTTAAGTGCAAACCAAGGCGTCCAAAATGTCTCTACCCACAAGTACCGAATCGGGTACTGGGTTCTAAAATCTGAATTGGGTGCTGGCGTCCGATTCGCCACCATAGTACATACGCGCCAACAACGGTTATTTATAGCAAGGTCGCAATGTTTACATCTGTTTAAGTGCAAACCAAGGCGTCCACAATGTCTCTACCCACAACTGCCGAATCGGGTACAGGATTCTAAAATCTGAATTGGGTGCTGGCGTCCGATTCGCCAACATAGCACATACGCGCCAACAACGGCTATTTATAGCAATGTCGCAATGTGTACGTCTGTTTAAGTGCAAACCAAGGCGTCCAAAATGTCTCTACCCACAACTGCCGAATTGGGTACTGGGTTCTAAACTCTGAATTGGGTGCAGGCGTCCGATTCGCCACTATAGTACATACACGCCAACAACGGTTATTTATAGCAATGTCGCAATGTTTAAGTCTGTTTAAGTGCAAACCAAGGCGTCCACAATGTCTCTACCCACAACTGCCGAATCGGGTACTGGATTCTAAAATCTGAATTGGGTGCTGGCGTCCGATTCGCCAACATAGCACATACGCGCCAACAACGGTTATTTATAGCAATCTCGCAATGTATACGTCTGTTTAAGTGCAAACCAAGGCGTCCACAATGTCTCTACCCACAACTGCCGAATCGGGTACTGGATTCTAAAATCTGAATTGGGTGCTGGCGTCCGATTCGCCAACATAGCACATACGCGCCAACAACGGCTATTTATAGCAATGTCGCAATGTGTACGTCTGTTTAAGTGCAAACCAAGGCGTCCAAAATGTCTCTACCCACAACTGCCGAATTGGGTACTGGGTTCTAAAATCTGAATTGGGTGCTGGCGTCCGATTCGCCACTATAGTACATACACGCCAACAACGGTTATTTATAGCAATGTCGCAATGTTTAAGTCTGTTTACGTGCAAACCAAGGCGTCCACAATGTCTCTACCCACAACTGCCGAATCGGGTACTGGATTCTAAAATCTGAATTGGGTGCTGGCGTCCGATTCGCCAACATAGCACATGCGCGCCAACAACGGCTATTTATAGCAATGTCGCAATGTGTACGTCTGTTTAAGTGCAAACCAAGGCGTCCACAATGTATCTACCCACAAGTACCGAATCGGGTACTGGGTTCTAAAATCTGAATTGGGTGCTGGCGTCCGATTCGCCACCATAGTACATACGCGCCAACAACGGTTATTTATAGCAAGGTCGCAATGTTTACATCTGTTTAAGTGCAAACCAAGGCGTCCACAATGTCTCTACCCACAACTGCCGAATCGGGTACAGGATTCTAAAATCTGAATTGGGTGCTGGCGTCCGATTCGCCAACATAGCACATACGCGCCAACAACGGCTATTTATAGCAATGTCGCAATGTGTACTTCTGTTTAAGTGCAAACCAAGGCGTCCAAAATGTCTCTACCCACAACTGCCGAATTGGGTACTGGGTTCTAAACTCTGAATTGGGTGCTGGCGTCCGATTCGCCACTATAGTACACACACGCCAACAACGGTTATTTATAGCAATGTCGCAATGTTTAAGTCTGTTTAAGTGCAAACCAAGGCGTCCACAATGTCTCTACCCACAACTGCCGAATCGGGTACTGGATTCTAAAATCTGAATTGGGTGCTGGCGTCCGATTCGCCAACATAGCACATGCGCGCCAACAACGGCTATTTATAGCAATGTCGCAATGTGTACGTCTGTTTAAGTGCAAACCAAGGCGTCCACAATGTCTCTACCCACAAGTACCGAATCGGGTACTGGGTTCTAAAATCTGAATTGGGTGCTGGCGTCCGATTCGCCACCATAGTACATACGCGCCAACAACGGTTATTTATAGCAAGGTCGCAATGTTTACATCTGTTTAAGTGCAAACCAAGGCGTCCACAATGTCTCTACCCACAACTGCCGAATCGGGTACTGGATTCTAAAATCTGAATTGGGTGCTGGCGTCCGATTCGCCAACATAGCACATACGCGCCAACAACGGCTATTTATAGCAATGTCGCAATGTGTACGTCTGTTTAAGTGCAAACCAAGGCGTCCAAAATGTCTCTACCCACAACTGCCGAATTGGGTACTGGGTTCTAAACTCTGAATTGGGTGCTGGCGTCCGATTCGCCACTATAGTACATACACGCCAACAACGGTTATTTATAGCAATCTCGCAATGTTTAAGTCTGTTTAAGTGCAAACCAAGGCGTCCACAATGTCTCTACCCACAACTGCCGAATCGGGTACTGGATTCTAAAATCTGAATTGGGTGCTGGCGTCCGATTCGCCAACATAGCACATACGCGCCAACAACGGCTATTTATAGCAATGTCGCAATGTGTACGTCTGTTTAAGTGCAAACCAAGGCGTCCAAAATGTCTCTACCCACAACTGCCGAATTGGGTACTGGGTTCTAAAATCTGAATTGGGTGCTGGCGTCCGATTCGCCACTATAGTACATACACGCCAACAACGGTTATTTATAGCAATGTCGCAATGTTTAAGTCTGTTTAAGTGCAAACCAAGGCGTCCACAATGTCTCTACCCACAACTGCCGAATCGGGTACTGGATTCTAAAATCTGAATTGGGTGCTGGCGTCCGATTCGCCAACATAGCACATACGCACCAACAACGGCTATTTATAGCAATGTCGCAATGTGTACGTCTGTTTAAGTGCAAACCAAGGCGTCCATAATGTTTCTACCCACAACTGCCGAATCGGGTACTGGGTTCTAAAATCTGAATTGGGTGCTGGCATCCGATTCGCCATTATAGTACCTACACACCAACAAAGGTTATTTATAGCAATGTCGTAATTTTGACGTCTATTTGAGTGAAAACCTAGAAGTCTACGTTGTCTCCATCCACACCTGCCGAATTGGGTACTGCGTTTTAAAATAATTGGATGCTGGCTCCCGATTCGCGGTCATAGTACATACGCATCAACAAAGATTTTTATAGCAATGATGTAGTATTTATGTCTATTTTAGTGGGAAACAGGAGGTGATTATTTTGATTGGTATTCTGACTTTCTTCACAGAATACCATTCCACTTCGCACCATAGAGGGTCGTATTATATGTGGCGCACCGATACAACGTTACTTTTCACTTCATTGCACTCCGATGGGCTGAAAAAGAACACTGCAACAAGATTTAACGCCCTCCGCCGGAGAGATAATTGCGTCGTTCATGTTATTTTGAATTGGATGCGAACTTCATAGATTAATATTGAACGCTGCTCGATAGAGTTTCGCATTATAGGTGGCGCACAGATCCCATGTGATTATACACTTATCTTCACCACGATGCACTGTAGTATGCTATTGTCACAAGTGTTTACCCTCTACGTTGGAACGATAATTGCGTATTTCTGTTATTTTGAATTGTACTCTATAGCTTTCTTCGCACAATACCATTTGTCTTTGCCTCGTAGAGGTCCGCGTTACAGGTTGCGCACTGATACAATGTGATTATACACTTTATTGCACCCCGATGCATCAAAATAGAACATTACCACGAGACTTCAGCCCCTACGCCAGATTGAAAGTTCACAGAATACTATTCGACTTTGCTCCGTAGAGTTGCGTATTATAGGTGGCGCACGGATGCCGTGTGATTATACCACGACTGAAATACTTGCACGTGCTCGGAGGAGGAGCCCGATCAGTGGGGCGGCATGGAAAAGGGTGAAGCGTGTCGCAACTCAGAAACTGCAACGTTTGCAGAATCTTTGTGCTGATTTTAGAGATTTCCAAAAGAGCATGAAAGAACTTATCAAAAGTATTGGACATTGTATTAAGTGTTGGGCAGTGTATTTGTTAATTGCATATGGGCTATAGAATGAATCTTTAAGTATTTTTTTTTATTAACTGGTTGAGTGCTAGATTATTTTTGGAAGTCAGCAG
The DNA here is from genome assembly GCA_031216915.1 of Pictodentalium vernedei. NCBI lineage: Eukaryota > Metazoa > Mollusca > Scaphopoda > Dentaliida > Dentaliidae > Pictodentalium > Pictodentalium vernedei. Next base: position 63,721,475 of record CM062297.1, read on the forward strand.
TTTAAAAGCACTCTCCAATAATGTTTAATAAAACAAATCTAAATGATCACAATGTATTTGCTTCTGACTGTATATGTGCCTTGAGGACCAGAATTTACAAGATCTTTGCATGGTACCCTCACCTTTCTTTAAAGCTATGATAGTGGCTTCCAGCACTCTACCAGTTAAACACGTTGCCACAAAAACATGCTGTCATTTACTTCATTTAATGTAACCGCGGCAAATCAGCGGATGGCCAAAGTGTTATTATTATTATTGTATTAAGTGTTGCATTGTTATTCACCAGATAATATATTACGTTTATGTGCTTTTTGTTCTATTAAACACGCTGCCATACAAAAAAAATCTAAAAACATGCTGTCATTTACATCAGTGGTGATCGGAAAAAATGCCCTGATGGAGATAAGCCCTGATGGAGAAAAGCCCTAAGGAGAAAAGCCCTGAAATTGCGTCTAAGGAGAAAAGCCCTGGTCACTTTTTGATAGGAAAAAAAGCCCTGATGGAGAAAAGCCCTAAGGAAAAAATCGATTCACTGTCTATTTTTTTTTATTAATTCTTGGTTTATATGTTCACAATAACTACAGTATAACAGATACAGGCAGATGGTCAGATGGTACTTGAAGATATTTCAGTATCAGAGGGATGTTTGATGATACCCGATGTAATTAATTTGATTTAACAGTAGTTCGTTAATACAAGATTTATTTATTTATTTTTTTATTTATTTATTTATTTCTTTTGATTTTTTTAATTTTATTTATTTACTTATTTATTCATTCATTCATTCCAGCCAAAAAGATTCAATTCGAAATGGATTGATTGTTTTCTAGTAGTGATAATATTGACAAAGTTACATTTCGCGCACTGATAAAGAAATGGTTTTGTTAAAAAGGAATTTTTTTTGTAAATCATTGGATTTAAGAGAGCTAATTAGAAAGAAGATTAGCCTTTTAAAAATAATTCACACTATTTGAGTTTTAGACCAAAAAACCCACTATGAAGATCAATTTCGATCAACAGCTCACTGGTATAGTAATAAAAAAATATAATCCCCTTTCAATTACCTTTGCAGAAGTCAATTGCTGAATTAATTTACATGATTATTGATGGCATTAAATAGATTTCTTCCTGTCTCACTCTTTCTCTCTCCCGAAGAGAGAGAAAGACAGTGGGTGAAAGATATCTAGTGCCACTTATGGATACTTTCCTTGGTGTCTCTCACTCTCTCTCTCTCTATCCTACAAAAGTAAAAGAAAGAGGGTTGAGAGAGAACAAAATCGGAGAGAGAAAGAGTGGGTGGACGAGAGACTATTGATGACATGCACTTACTGATCTCTCTCTCTCTCTCTCTCTCTCTCTCTCTCTCTCTCTCTCTCCATTAGCTTTATTTTGCATTTTTTGTATGCAAAATCATTTTGCCACCGTGCTATGCATAACTAACTGTGTCATTATTTTGTTTAAAAATAATTAATATATATTTAGATATGTACTGTCTCCATTTATTTCTAATGGTTAGCAAACAGTAAAAGTTTGAACCAAAGGGAATTTATGCATCAATATTTTTTTTCAACAAGGGCTTTTCTCCACCAACTTGAAAAAGGGACCAAGGCTTTTCTCATTGGATGCAAAAATGACCAGGGCTACCCCCCCCCCCCCCCGTCTCCCAAATAACCCCCCCAACGAAAAATCCCACCTTCCACTAACAGGGAGAAAATCCCCAGCTTTCTTTGATATTAACCTTTTAGTTTTAGAATATATCTTTTATTTTAAAATGACTTTTCATTTTGCTTAAATGTTTGTTCAAAAACTATTCACAAACTGTGGACTGTCGGCAATTTGATGTTTAAGGTGCTATACATCTAACTATCTAACTATAAATTGACGATTTTCTGTGTGTGTGTGCGTGTGTGTGTGTGCGCACGCGCATGTGTGGTGTGTGTGTGTGTGTGTGTGTGTGTGTGTGTGTGTGTGTGTATGTGTGTGTGTGTGTGTGTGTGTGTCCGCCTATGCATTTCCATACCGCTTGACCGATCTTCACCAAACTTTACAACAACATTCTATGGGTCATGAGGAATTGCAGGGGCTATATAATTTTTACCCTTCGATACCGGGGTGGGGGTGGGGTATGCACATACGGTGTGTCTGGCTATGCATTTCCAAACCTCTTGACCGATCTTCACCAAACTTTACAACATTCTATGTGTCATGAGGAGTTGCATGGGCTATGTAATTTTAACACTTCGACACTGGGGTGGGGTATGCACATATGGTGTATCCGGCTATGCATTTCCATACCTCTTGACCGATCTTCACCAAACTTTAGGACAACATTCTATGGGTCATGAGGTGTTGCATGGGCTATATAATTTTAACCCATCGACACCTGGGTGGGGTGGGGTGGGGTATGCGCATACGGTGGGTACCACTTGACTGATCATACACCAAACTTTACAACAACATTCTATAGGTCAGGAGGAGTTGCATGGGCTACTATACATAATTTATCCCATCTACACCGGGTCGGGCCGGGTATGCGTATACGGCGGGTACCACTTGACCGATCTTCACCAAACTTTACAACAACAATCTATGGGTCATGAGGATTTGCATGGGCTATATAATTTTAACCCATCGACACCGGGGTGGTGGTGGGGTATGTGCATCGACGGGTGCACCCCCACTAGTGTAATGAATTTTTGTTTGTTTTGAAATGTCTGCTTTCAGTATTTTGGGTTTTTCAAAACTAAATATGCACATATTACACAAAGCCCATGCTGACACAGGTTGTTTTCCCGAAATATTCCCTGTTTCTCTGTTTCGATGCAAATGCGGTAGCACATTGCTGGTGCCTGACTTCTCCCCTTACCGTTTGTTCCATATGTTTTTCGTGATCTATTCATCACGACGATCATTTTTGATGTACAATCTGTGTATATATCGATTTGAAAATCCGAAATACTGAAGGCAGACATCTCAAAACAAACAAAAATCCATAACAGGTATAGCACCTTAATTGTATTGTCATTGTATTTGTTACTGGAGTGCATACAGCTCGGTTGCTTTTAGAACAGTAGTTCAAGAGCAGTGGACAAAACAAGTCTAGGAGATAGTAATTGTGCTGTCTTTGAAATAAAACATCTTGTTTGGAAATTTTTAAAGTTAATAAAAAAATATTTGCTCTGATAATTTCTTACATTCCATCTGTCTGACCAATTTTTCATTTATTGTAAAGACCATTGAGTTTGCTGTACAAGCATATAAATTAAATAAAATTTGTTTTTTAATACTTGTAGCTATTGGTTGAATCGAAAATAACTAAACTTATTGGTTATATTTACAATAAAACTGTATAAACATGGATGACCAACTTTTCATGTATTGTAAAGACCATTGAGTTTGTGGGTTGGGGTGGATTTGTCGCACACTGGGGGATTTTGTAGAAGGAGGATTTTGTCAAGGGGGAATTTTTATTGGGAGGATTCGGACGGGGGGGGGGGGGGATTTTGTCCAAGTTATGACCCCACCTTGCCCATTGAAATAAATGCATTCTGCACGTATTTTATTTATTTATTTATTTATTTATTTATTTATTTATTTATTTATTTATTTATTTATTTATTTATTTATTTATCTATTTATTGTGTTTGACGATAATTCAAGAGCCAGGGTCATATGGTGTCGATGGCAGGTTGAATGGTGAAGGAAGTTGGAGAAACCGGAGAAAACCTCCGAACAACGACGAGCACCTGCCAGCTGTCTAACGTCATAACCGCAGAGCATACTATGCACCGCATAGCAGTACATGGAACAGAAAAGGTTAGATTGGTTGAATATACGTGCACCTTGGCGTGCAGTACGTCTCAGTATGCGTATAAAATTTCGGCATCTCTAGTTTACCTGTGTTCGGTAACAATTTAATGGTAAACGGACATTTCCCCACCCGGAGATTTCCCCACCCTTCATTTCTGAGGAAAACGGACATTTCCCCACCCGGATATTTCCCCACCGGAGATTTCCCCACTCTGACATTTCCCCACCAGACATTTCCCCACTCTGCTTTTACAGTTCCCAGCCGGACATTTCCTCACCCTGTTTATAAAATTCCTCACCGGACATTTCCCCACCCTACATTTATAATTTCCTCATCCTCGTTTTAAAATTTATCGGCGGGCATATCCCAATCTGCTTCTCTTTTCATGCGATTCGATTTCAAATTTATTTTTTGCGACAATCCTTAAAGGAGAATTGTTTCAATTTTTGACTTTTCAAGGATATACTGAGCCGAAAAAATCTCGGCTGTCTTTATTGTTATGCTGGTGCTAAAGAAACCTCAGGGTGGGGAAATGTCGGGTGGGGAAATCTCCGGGTGGGGAAATCTCCGGATGGGGAAGTGGGGAAATCTCCGGGTGGGGAAATGTCCGGGATTCAATTTAATGTTAGTAGGAAATGGGTTTTCACGCAGATGTATGGGAATCTCGGGGTACCGACAAAATCCCCCCCCCCCCCCTCCCCCGTCAAAATCCAAAGGTCTGCGGTGTTTGGGATAAAGGAGGTCTAGTATAGGCGCGTTCGTGAGAAGAAAAACCCGATGTTAGTGGGCCGATCTGAGTTTCATGGACGGATTGGTGAATAAATAAATAAATAAATAAATAAATAAATAAATAAATAAATAAATAAATAAATAAATAATTTTTTTAATTTTCAAGTAGAGCTGGGTGTTTAGACTCAAAACAACTCGATTATAAAAAGTTGGTCGACGGATCCAGGACATTTTACCCTAGTACGTTTTCCCCTAGGGCGCTTTCCACTACGACATCTTCCCCTAGGATATCTTCCCCTGGGACATCAACCCCCATTTTTTTACCCAGGACTTTTCCCCATAGACACCCAGGACATTCTCCCCTACCTTTCCTAAGGTTTTACTTTCTTTTTTGTCATTTGGTCAAAACATTGATTATTATCTCTCATTCAGATGAAGTGCGCGATCTGAGTTCCACATTGTTCTGCAATACAAATGCATTGTACTTGAAACAGTGTTGAACTCAGATCGCAAAACACCCGCCTTTTCTGAAAGGAAGTGATCTGGATAGAACGGTTTAAGTTGGAGTTGAACTTGTTGGATTCAGTCTACGTGGAAGAAACCTCAAAACCAATTAGCACTAAACCGCCTCAAAGCACATAAAACATAAAATTTCAATATTTTTTCCATAGGGAAAAATGACCTCCCCCTGCCTTTTTTTAACCAGGGGAAAATGTCCTCCCTCTTCATTTGAGTGTATCAAATCCCATTTGGTCAAAACCTGCTTCCCCGTATACAGTTGATTACTCCTGTAAAAACCTTTTGCAACACTGGTAATAAGATTGTAGGATAAAATACCCTTGAACAAAATACCATTAGGACCTAAAACCCTCGAAAAAATACCCTTAGGACATAATACCCTCAATGGGTAAGACAAAATACCCTTGGACAAAATACCCTCAGACCAAATGTATATAAAGTTGGTGTTGTCTTTTTTAGGTGTCGGGTGAGGGTGGGGTCTATTGCATCTAAGGCACCAGTCGGTGTTTTGTTTGAAATAACAAGTTCCAATTTTTTAATTTGTTTTATTAAACTAAATGCATATGAAGCATGAGTACTAGTGTTCCCAGACAAGTGCCCCCAGTTCAAAAATGGACAGTTAGACAATCGCCCCCAGTCCAGGGTTGCAGAGAAAAATTAAGCCCAGCCCTCCATCAATATAAGTGTCAGCCAGCACAAATGTTCCCAGATCTCTATTTTCTCTTCCCAGATCATAAGATGAAAAGAGATTTAATTTCAAGCACAATGATGCATGTAATTTCTAAACAAACATGCCAGCGAAAACAATTAGTATCACTCTAGCGTGAATAAGGTTATTTCTTACAGAAAAAAGTTAGGAAAACAACATAATACTCAAAAGCCCCCAAAGTTATTAATTAGTATGAAAACACAACATTGGAATATATGTTATTGTAGATTATTTTCAATACGATTAGAAGTAAAAACTCATTCAGCATATTTTACACGAGAACAAATTATTGAATACTGCCTTCTGGCTATACACATTATACCTTTATTTTTCTCTAGAATCCCAAATAATATAATTTTGGGGTCCCAAACCAAAATAAAAACATTTAGGAAATGTATGTCCAACTTTCTTTACGGGGAGACTCTACTATACAGAGAGGGCAGTTGCTCAGGCTGATATACTGGTGACAGATGTTCTGCTGATACTCACACTGGGGATGGGGGTGGGGGCAGTTTGCAGTTGTCTTTGTTACCAGTTGGACTTGGGGAGGCGCTTATCATGACTGCCAATTGGACTGGAGGCACTTGTCATAGCTGCCATTTTTTTTTTAACTGGGGCACTTGTCGGGGTGGCACTTTTCAAATACGTATGCTTCATATCTATTTAGTTTGTTGAAAAAAAAATTAAATTATTTATTTCAAACAAAACACTGGCTAGTGCCTTAAATGCAACTACCTCTCTCCTCCCCTGCCCCGCCCCTCCCAATACCAGAAAAAGAAAACAAACCCAAAGTCCAACTTTGTATACTTTTGGTCTGAGGGTATTTTGTCTGAGGGTATTTTGTCCTATGCATTGAGGGTATTATGTCCTAAGGGTATTTTTCTTGAGGATATTATGTCCTAAGGGTATTTTGTCCGATGGGTATTTGGTCTGGATACCTATGTCCTTAGGGTGTTTTGTCTGGATACCTTGTCCGATTGACATTTTGTTTATTGGCATATTATTTTAGATCAAGTTACAAAAAATAAATAGTCGGGACAAATAATAATAATAATAATAATAATAATAATAATAATAATAATAATAATAATAATAATAATAATAATAATAATAATAATAATAGCATGCATGAAGTGTTTCATGTGACATTACTTGTATTAAGTGCACGTGTTATAGGCAATTATACAAGTAAAAAGAGGGGCTGCAGAGAATCCGTGACTCTGAAAGTGGGGTATAACAACATCCAGGGTTTACATAAAAAGGTGAGTGAAGTGACCACAGTTATGGAAGATGAAGGTATTTCCCTTATGGGGCTAACAGAGACATGGCTAAAACATGATGAAAATGTAGATCAGGTGAGGGGGTGCGTATGGATAGGCACAGGCCGACATGAAGGACAGAAAAAAGGGGGAGGTGTAGGCATGTATGTTAAAGAGGAGCTCGGTCCGTCGACGATCTCAGATCTTGCAGAGGTCAACACCCCAATTCCAGTCTCCAGTGAAATAGTATGGGCAAAAATCAGGTTAAAAAACAAAAGTGTTGCCCTTGGGGTGGTATACCTGGCCACGGAGGGAAGCAAGCCAGAATGGAACGACTCAATATATTCGGTACTCAGATCAAATATACTGGAACTCGAGAGCAGAGGGGGACTTTAATGGACACATAGGGGACAAAGAAGAAGGCACACAAGGCGGGGATAGAAAAATCAGTATCAATGGCAGGAAGCTATTGGACTTCACAAACGAACTTGAGTTAAAGATACTCAACAGGGATGCTAAGTGTAGAGGGAAATGGACCTGGGAAAGGAATGACAGACGTACTATAATCGATTACATTCTTACAGATTCGGACCTATGCAATGAGGTTGTGGACATGACAGTAGATGACGAGGGTAGGAGGGAATTGGATAGTGACCACAATTTAGTTACAATTACAATCAGGGGTAAAAACTCCAAAAGTAAAACAACTTCTTGTTTCAAAGAGATTTGGAAACTAAGAAATGATGCCGATTGGACGCAATTTAAAAGCAAAGTGGAGTCAAGTCTTGGGAAAGTTCATAGGGGGCTTAGTGTCCAGGAAATGTCAGATGCCATAGTAATGGGCTTACTAGAGGCTGGTAAAGAAAGCATCGGAAAAGTTAGAGTACCAACACGACAGATCGGGTATCGAGTAAACGAGGAACTAAAAAAGGCTATAAAAGGAAGAAAAGCCAAATGTGCGGCATACAGGAGAAGTAAAAAACTCAAAGGGGGTGATAGTTGCGAATCCAAAAGAGCAAAGGAAGAATATGAAGAAGCTCGAAAGAAGGTAAATAGGATCAAAGAAAATAATCGCAAAGAGAGGAATCACAATACCATTCAGACGATAAGAAATACTGGAGGGGCAAGCTCGAACGTGTTTTGGAAATGGGTGAATAAACGTAACAAAGTGAGTATCTCACAGAGCATAAAAGTTGAGGGCAGCAGTACAGACGATCCAGATAAAATAGCGGGGGAATTAGTTAAGCACTGGGAAAAGGTAAATGACAAGCGCTGGGGCCTTGGGAACCCACCAGAGTGTAGGAAGGAGGCAGAGGAGAATCTATCAAGCGCCATATGCAGTGAAATAAAAGTAGAAGAAGTACGAAGGGTGGCAGGTAAACTAAAGAACGGGAAGGCAGGAGGGACAGATGAAATTCCTAATGAATTCATCAAAAGAGGGGGAGAGGGCTTATATAAATGTCTCGCAGCACTATTCAACTTATCCATAGAAAGCCAAGAGGTTCCAAAAGAGTGGCGAGAAAGCGAGGTAACCTTTATTCACAGAAAAGGGGATAAAGAAGTACTCGACAATTACCGGGGAATATCAGTCAGTAGCTGCATCGGAAAGGTATTCTGTAAAGTTCTGTATGCGAGATTAGAGGAAGTAGTAGAGGAAAAGGGTCTTCTGGGGGAAATTCAAAATGGTTTCAGGAAAGGAAGGCGAGTCACGAATCATCTTTTTACGCTATTCCAAATGATCGAATCCACCAAAGCCAATAAGAAAAGGCTGTTTATGTCATTTTTAGATATAAAAAAGGCGTATGACAGGGTCTGGAGAGAGGGAATGTGGCAGAAGCTGGAAGCCTTGGGGCTTGGAGGGGAGTTTGTTGGAATTTTGAAAGCATTGTATAGTGACGTTCAAAGTGAACTTTGCTTAGGCGATGTAAAAACAAAGCGAGTTCCTATGGACATAGGCCTCAAACAGGGGTGCATCCTCTCACCATTCTATTTGCCCTCTATATCAGAGATCTAGGAGAAGAACTCCTTCACAGTGGTGAGGGGGTGGTAGTTGGGGACATAAAAATACCAGGGCTATTTTTTTGCAGACGACATGGTACTAGTGTCGGAAAGCGAGGAGGGTCTTGAGACAATGCGCGAAATCATCGGGATATATGGAAACAAGTGGAGACTCGAACTTAACGAAAACAAAAGTAAGGTCATACCTATAGGGCGCAGGGTGGAGCCTAATCGAAGATGGAAAGTGGGCAATTTTTCCATCCCGGAAGGTGACAGTAAATTAATCCAGCTGGGAGAGACTGGTGACTATGAGTATTTGGGGGTTAGTCTAAACATCACAGGAAGAGGCATATATCGTAACCGGTTCCCTGAAAAAACGGTACAGGAAAAAATGGTACACATTTTTGACACCCCCGCTAAAAACGGTACGTGGGGTAGGAAAAAAGGGTACACGAGGGGAGGAAAAAATGGTACATGGGGGCGAAAAATGGTACATGGGGGGAGAAAAAGGGTACATGGGGTAGGTAGCAAAAAAGAGAAGTGATAATTGAATTTTTTTTCATGTAAAAAAAAAAAATCTTTCTTTTCTTTGATCTAACTGGTTTATGTTGGTATGTTTTAACAGTAATATAATCAGCTTGTTAGGTTTCAATTGTTGTTGGGGAACGGAAAAGAGCCCTGTGGAGAATAGCCCTTAGGAGAAAAGCCCTAAGGAGAAAAGCCCTGAAATTGCATCTGAGGAGAAAAGCCATGGTCCATTTTTGCAGGGGGTGGAGAAAAGCCCTGTATTTTTTTTCCTTAATTTCATTATCTTTGATTTAAATAAAAATTATTTATTTATTTATTTATTTATTTATTTATTTATTTATTATTTATTTATTTATCCACAAATGACAGTACGCATCCACATTACCAAAAAATCAGTCACTGAATATCCGGAGCAACGGCGCACGCGAATGATAGGAAGTTTTCAGCGTAGTGTTTATTAGATGTGAAGAATGTGAATATGGACGCGCAATGGTGAACGAATTCCTATTTTTAGTTGACTATTTGAGGTTTCGAAGTGAACGATGTGTTGGATATTATTCCTCAGATCCAATCACATAAAAAAATCAAACATCTCATTGTTTCCAACTGAAACTTACAGAATTTGTCGAAGTTACGTGGTATCGGGCCATTTAAAAGATACATATCTTATTCACCAGCCTAGCTCTATTATAAATTCTCAAGGGTCACATCTCCACCCACCAACGCCTAAAAATAATGGCATATACCCACTTACCCGTTTAGCACCATGCAAAAATGTATAGTCTAATTAAATATTTTAGGCGTTTTTTTCACTGACTGCCTGTAGTTGGACTACCTGTTGAAATAGTTGTTTCTTGGAAGTCAACGGAATCGTCGCCATACACCCCGCGCATTTGGCAAAAGTCTCCAGGTTCACAGCCCAAAATTTTCAACGTTTCCTCATCGAGTTCCGGTTGTTCAGGCGAACCTCCCCCTGTTTTGCTTGCATCATTTTTTTTTGCAGAGTATTTTTTTTTTTTTTGCTTTTTGTTTTATGCGTCGCTAAAATTCTTTGTAATCGACGGTTTGTCTTTTCTGACTTTAACGGAAAACAATTCAGTCATTCTAGATGTTGTTTTTATCCACTCGTCCATTTTCTTACTCGGACTATTGGCATCAATCTAACTATAAATTGACGATTTTCTGTCTGTCTGTCTGTGTGTGTGTCTGTGTGTGTCCGGCTATGCATTTCCACACCGCTTGGCCGATCTTCACCAAACTTTAGGACAACATTCTATGGGTCTTGAGGACTTGCATGGGCTATATACTTTTAACCCTACGACACCAGGGTGGGGGTGGGGGTGGGGTATGTGCATACTGTGTGTCCGGCTATGCATTTCCATACCACTTGACCGATCTTCACCAAAATTTAGGACAACATTCTATGGGTCATGAGGAGTTGCATGGGCTAAATAATTTTAACCCATTGACACCGTGGTGGGGTGGGGTGGGGTATGCGCATACGGCGGGTACCACTTGACCGATCTTCACCAAACTTCACAATAACATTCTATGGGTCATGAGGAGTTGCATGGGCTATATTATTTTGACCCTTCGACACCGGGTTGGAGGTGGGGGTGGGGTATGTGTATACGACGGGTACCACTTGACCGATCTTCACCAAACTTCACAACAACATCCTATGGGTCATGAGGAGTTGCATGGGCTATATCATTCTAACCCTTCGACACCGGGTTGGGGGTGAGGGTGGGGTATGTGCATACGGCGGGTACCACTTGACCAATCTTCACCAAACTTTACAACAACATTCGATGGGTCATGGGGAGTTGCATGGGCTATATGATTTTAACCATTCGACACCGGGTTGGGGTGGGGAAGGGGTATGTGTATACGACGGGTACCACTTGACCAATCTTCACCAAACTTCACAACAACATTTTATGGGTCATGTGGAGTTGCATGGGCTATATCATTTTAACCCTTCGACACCGGGTTGGGGGTGCGGGTGGGGAATGTGCATACGGCGGGTACCACTTGACCAATCTTCACCAAACTTTACAACAACATTCTATGGGTCATGAGGAGTTGCATGGGCTATATTATTTTAACCCTTCGACACCGGGTTGGGGGTGGGGGTGGGGTATGTGTATACGGTGGGTACCACTTGACCGATCTTCACCAAACTTCATAACAACATTCTATAGGTCATGAGGAGTTGCATGGGCTAAATAATTTTAACCCATCGACACTGGAGTGGGGGTGGGGGTGTTGCCTCCCTGTATCCATGTTCCCATTGACGGGCACCGCCCTCTAGTCTTTTTAATTTTAATAATACCCACAGCTTCTCTTATCATTTGGATGAGGGTTAAACGCTCCTCCGATATAAAATTGACACCTCGGATCACTTTCTTGGATATAATTGCAGATTTGGTCTCACAAGTTGTTATTCCTTTATATATAGATGCAAACAACGGAAAGTCAAACACAACACGTGCAGGACAACTTGCACGCAAAGCCGGGGTTGCCCATTTGTTGTACGCGTACTCGTAAACGTGTTTTGTACGCACATGATAAATGCGATTCTTTATTTGTGTTAAATGCGATTAACGACACGCGGACAGCGAGGTTTTAACACCGTGTTAATGGTGTACGCGTACAAAATTTATATGTGCGTCATAAATCTGGTCGTTTATGTTTATTCAGCACTCGCAACCAATTAACGAGTAACTGCATCAAGTAGGGGATACCGGAACTAATTATAACAGGGGGCAATTGTAACAAAGGCTATTACTGTTCTGAAAACAAATAAAATCGCTATATGGACTTATGTGTCTCCGCCTTAAATATTAAGCTGTGTGGATAATTGTCTTTACGAAATAAACACCCGTATCATTGTACAGTCAAAGTGCTAACCTATACAGTACCGTAAACGGTGGTAACGACAGAAATATGGCAAACCCGTCCCGGGGGCAATTGTAACATTGTGCCACAATTGCTCCATGTTTAACGAATTAGCCATTTGTTAGCTAAATAAGGAAAGTGCTGCATTGGCGCTTGTCCTAGATTGCCCATGGAGGTCTTTTCATGTTGAAATGGAAACCTGTATTATTGAAACGATGTCCTGGAAACCATATATGCAAATACATATATCACTGTAGGCAGATTGTGTATTCCGTTCGAATGATATTCATTTTTAACTGTTTGTGGTGAGAAGCAGCCGCAAATAGTTTTTTTTTATACCTTACATACGCTAATATTCTTAGTGGTGAAAGGCAGCTTTTTGACTAAAAACTGACTGTCATTTCTCGGTAGCATATAATATGTTCAAAACCTGCCAACTGAGTTGAATCAAGTGATTCATTCACTTGCGCGTGGTAAATTCAAAACTAAAATATAGCTTAAATGTATGAGACGCAGTCTGCTTGGAAACATCTGTGGGGAGACACATAAATTGAACATTTATATATTTGTTGTTGCCAGTTAAAATTATTACGTATAGAGCATTTTATTTTTCCAAACTTCTGGGGGTTTTTTTTGAGTCCCGATTCCCTTTTAAATGTCAATTTGGTAGAATGTGGTATATTTGGTTTCTGCTTTCAGTGTTACAAGTGCTCCATACACAAGTTACAATTACCTCAGTGTCGGAGTCAGTTGTAACAGTTGCAACCACCATATTGCAGTCGAAATAACACCAAGAGTGTACAACACAGTGTATTTTTATTCATGTCTGTTCGGGAACCCAAGATCATTAGGCAATACACACAATAAATTGGGGGGCACTGTTAAACCCCAAGTTAAAAATAAGTAAAGCCTGTGTATTTTAGTTACAAATGATCACGGTCTCTCCTATAACGGTTTAAGGACTTCTTAAACCTTAACATTGTCTCTCCATTTTCTCACTTGATCCACTTTTGAGTGCGAGACTTATGTACTATCGATCCAGAATAAAGAAAAAGATTCGAGTAGCACGTGTTCTTGTTCCAACTTCCATCGTTTTCAAAATCCAGCCTTATCAAAAGTGACTAAACAGAATTCAGTGTACATTTACTATCCCGTATCCTACTTAATCCAAGATCAATGTATTATAAATTCAGTCGTCACAAACTATTCGTCAAGAATGGGAAGTCAGTGCATGCTTTCAAAATTTCATCTCTAACACTCGTCTCGTATAGTCGTGTAAAGAACCACCCGCAACTTGATCCATCAAGTCATAGCTTCAAAACACTGAAATTGTGGTGTGATGCCGTGGTCGTCCCCCGCGATCATTGGTGATTGTGAAAGCATGGCGGTTGAAAAATGACAGTTTTTCCGATTCGAAAATACATCGAATCATACAGCCTATTTCGAATCGAATCGAATCAGTACCAGTGATTCGAAATCGAATCGAAGCTCGAAGCTTCGTCAGGCCCTAAATGTCATATCTCCCTATGGGAGATACGACATCATTTCACTCAGGAGACCCGATGCCGAATTGTCAATTCAAGCATTTAGCACTTCAAACTCCAATAATTTTTAACAAGCCGTAATTTGGCTTGAAATTCAACTTGCGATTCGATTCGAAATTCAATTCGATTTCGAATCTTCTGCTTGATTCGATTCGAGATTCGATTCGATGATTAAAATCCCGATTCGTCGGGCCCTACTGAATGAATGTGCGTTGTACGCGACCATGATTCTCCACAGGTCACTTACTATTCACATCATGAAAGAGATAGAATTTGTGATCGCAGAATCTGCAAGTTGATATAAAAATGGGAGGAAATTGCTCTATCAACTTTGCTACATACGAATGTGTGCCACGAGAATTATGTTTTTCCTCTAAGGGTGTATAACGTTTTGAACAATTGTTGTATGATAATGAATGAAGATAAACTTTTGCGTTGTAGTTACGTTGCGTCCATATAAGCTTTGGAAGCTGTAGAAAGTGAATATAAAGTAAGGAATATGTTTTGGTTAAGGACTTTTATTCTTTGGTGTTGGAATGAACTTTTACTGACCATTTCAAATATTATTTATGAATAGGTTTCAAATCATGCAATTTAACACCTTTACCAGCTCGCCACAATTATAACTTCAATGACGAGCAAGCGTCTCACCATATGTCATAAATTGAAAGTGCGAATTTTACCTCACACGGGAGCTCTGTGGAATTCAAATTCACCTCATCCCGAAACCGCATTTGTATTTTTCGTCTTTTCTGAAATCAGGTTACTGTATGTGCAATTAATCACTCATTGAGAATTCTTTTCGCACGACTGTCAATAATTCGAACCTTTCAACTGACAACACTAGGGCGCAAAGTTACTGCCTGTTAAACTAATTGCACGTCACGATAGATGTGTCAACTGCCTCGGCTGCGCCACACTTTTCAATACTTTGAACCATGCAGATTTCCATTAGTTAGAGAAGGGGCCCTCCGTTAACCGACCGCAACATGCGTTCTTGGCTGTTATAAGTAATTTCATTTATCCAACATCACTCCCAGCCATGTATTTTTTGTTTTTTTTTAAATATAAAATAATTCGCGAAAAAGTGTAAAATACATCTTTTGAGGTGATGTAGACAATTTACATGAAAGATTTTTACTGTAAATGCACAGTTTTTTTTAACAGGTTCAAATTATTCAGCACCCCCACGGGTCCAGCCGTTTCCACCAAATATGGGCATGTAATGAAGCTTTTTTTAATATAATAATTTTCTTCTCTATGCCTCTTTAGCCGTCGTCAGATCTCTTGAGCAAGAATGTTTTAATCGTGAATCTTGTTATTGCCTGATTGGTTATTTTTCAACTTACGTTCGGACATGTTTTCACTTGCTTCTAATTTGGTAACACACATGCAAGTAAACATACTATTTTCAATTCTTGGAGGCGAAACAGCCATGTTTGCAGCAGAGTTTAACTGTCTAATTGTATCTCCAGAAATGAGGAAATGAAACACATTTTCTCGTATCTCGAGACATAATTGGATTCAATTGGCTTCATCAGAACGAGGGAATATGAATTTTCTCCCTCTGGGTCGGCGCGGTTAGGCCGGACTCACCCGTGCACACAAGATCACGGATAATACAAAGCTCCTTATGGCTTATATAAGGAGGCATGTGTGTTAAACAGTGGTGTTAAAATCACGGTTTAGTTTTAAGTGGCAGCTGGTTATTTTTTCCAAACTCGCATCTCCACCCTCTATATTTTAAGCTTCTGCCGCCCCCGACTGCGCCTGCCACTAAACAAAATACGTAAGTAATAAAAAGTGCGAAACCAAAGAACCAACCCTCTAGGAGCTTGAGAGAACCAACGCGGAACTAACGTTTTCTTTTTTTGCTGCAAAACCCATTCCGAGAAATGCCGACAAATTATCCATTTGCCAGGCCGAATAAACCAGGTTGATTGTCGTTCATCCGTGACTAATTCCTTTTCTGGCTGAACATGGTGCATTTTGTTTAAAAAATTCAACAGCCAGGCAGTAAGCTGTTTACCTTATTTTTTTCTAACACCCAGTGACTTAATTCTTTTTCTTGATGAGATAACTGGTGACAAAATGTATTTCTCGGTGTATTTTTAATAATACCCCAATGTATATAATAGAGCTTTCATATTTGTGTTGTATTTTAGTTGTTATATTTTTGTTATTTTACTTGCCGCATTTCTGTTCATATTTGAATGCACTCTTCTCCAATAAATTTGAAACACACACGCCTGACCAACAGGACTAATGATGGATTTCAGAGCAGTTCGATTCATTTGCTTCAGGATAAACAATTAAACGCAACTTCGTATTTTGGAGGAGCAAAAACTGATTCATGTTCGTCTGAAACCCGCTTGGTTCCCCAGTGCACCTATGATATTGTCGTGTTCTGTGAGAAATTTATTCTAACCGATTCGTGTTAATTTATTCAATAAAAATATTCACACACAAAACAATGTTTCCTGGTCTTTTTTCCTCTTTTCCAGCGTAGATTCGAAGAGATGTATGCGTTAAGATCCGATGAGGAACGCGACACCTTTCTGTGAAATCCTTTATTTGTGCAAAAGTGGTGTATAATTGTCACTTCAAAGATACATATTGAAAATTTCATCTCCCACGGGTTAGATTTGAGATTTAATCAACAAATTGCTTTGGTGTTTTTATTGAAAAAAACTGTGTGCAGACTTCGTGTTTATCATTTAATTCACGTCAATAGCGCACTTTCACGTTATGAGTGTCCGTTCTTTTTAGAACGGTGACTTGAAAATTACGAACAGAGAGACTTCAAGTATAAAAATACACAGAGCATGCAACCAAAATATCAAAGAAAAATCTTGGGCGTGGGATATTTTTAACAATGTGTCATAAAGCTCCATCAATAACGCTATCGGTGTTTTACATTGACGATTTGGAGGCCAGCGCCTAATGCACACTTATCAAAACAGTTAACTCTTTGACAGGTGTCGGTGGATACATTGTATATTTTTTCAAGTGCATTGTAAACACCCTAAATACTACGGCACTGGTATAATAACGCTCGCAATTGCATCCATGCTACAATGGCCAGTCTGATGTCAGTATACAATTCACATTTCTGAACGGTTCCCCATTTCCTTGGTGTGGGTGAGGACGTCGTTCATCTATTAATTTGCACTTGAATATACGTAAACATCGCGCCATTACTACAACTAACATTTTTTGGAACACGTGCACCACACAACACCCAATTCAAATAACAGAATCCATTTATCTATTCCGTAGGAGAGGGTGAAGACATTGTTCACCCGAGACTTGCACATGAATGAGCGAAAACATCGTGTCAGTGAAATTTGTGGGTACGCCTGTACTACAATGGCAAGTCAGATGCCATCATACAGTCCCGATTCTAGAATCCAGTACCATATTCCACAGGTGTGGGTGAAGATATTGTAGACCTCTTGGCTAGCACCTAGATAGACGTCAACATTACGACATTGCTATAAAAAACCTTTGTCGAGGCTTATGTACTACATAGGCAAATCGGATGCCAGCACCAAACTCAGATTTTAGAACAGAGTACCCGGAACGGCAGATGTGTGATGAGACAATGTAAACCTCTAGAGCTGCACTTGACGAGACGGAGGCATTATGGCATTTCTATAAATGAGCCTTGTCAGTGCGTATGTACTGTATCGGCGAATGAGAATCCCACATCCCATTCAGCTTTGTTGGTGCGTATGAACTATACTGTCGAATCGGACGCCAGCACCCAATTCAGATTTTAGAACCCAGTACCCGATTCGGCAGTTGTGGGTAGAGACATTGTAGACGCCTTGGTTTGCACTTAAACAGATGTAAACATTGCGACCTTGCTATAAATAACCGTTGTTGGCGCGTATGTACTATGGTGGCGAATCGGACGCCAGCACCCAATTCGGATTTTAGAATCCAGTACCCGATTCGGCAGTTGTGGGTAGAGACATTGTGGACGCCTTGGTTTGCACTTAAACAGACTTAAACATTGCGACATTGCTATAAATAACCGTTGTTGGCGTGTATGTACTATAGTGGCGAATCGGACGCCAGCACCCAATTCAGAGTTTAGAACCCAGTACCCAATTCGGCAGTTGTGGGTAGAGACATTTTGGACGCCTTGGTTTGCACTTAAACAGACGTATACATTGCGACATTGCTATAAATAGCCGTTGTTGGCGCGTATGTGCTATGTTGGCGAATCGGACGCCAGCACCCAATTCAGATTTTAGAATCCAGTACCCGATTCGGCAGTTGTGGGTAGAGACATTGTGGACGCCTTGGTTTGCACTTAAACAGACTTAAACATTGCGACATTGCTATAAATAACCGTTGTTGGCGTGTATGTACTATAGTGGCGAATCGGACGCCAGCACCCAATTCAGAGTTTAGAACCCAGTACCCAATTCGGCAGTTGTGGGTAGAGACATTTTGGACGCCTTGGTTTGCACTTAAACAGAAGTACACATTGCGACTTTGCTATAAATAGCCGTTGTTGGCGCGTATGTGCTATGTTGGCGAATCGGACGCCAGCACCCAATTCAGATTTTAGAATCCTGTACCCGATTCGGCAGTTGTGGGTAGAGACATTGTGGACGCCTTGGTTTGCACTTAAACAGATGTAAACATTGCGACCTTGCTATAAATAACCGTTGTTGGCGCGTATGTACTATGGTGGCGAATCGGACGCCAGCACCCAATTCAGATTTTAGAACCCAGTACCCGATTCGGTACTTGTGGGTAGAGACATTGTGGACGCCTTGGTTTGCACTTAAACAGACGTACACATTGCGACATTGCTATAAATAGCCGTTGTTGGCGCGCATGTGCTATGTTGGCGAATCGGACGCCAGCACCCAATTCAGATTTTAGAATCCAGTACCCGATTCGGCAGTTGTGGGTAGAGACATTGTGGACGCCTTGGTTTGCACTTAAACAGACTTAAACATTGCGACATTGCTATAAATAACCGTTGTTGGCGTGTATGTACTATAGTGGCGAATCGGACGCCAGCACCCAATTCAGATTTTAGAACCCAGTACCCAATTCGGCAGTTGTGGGTAGAGACATTTTGGACGCCTTGGTTTGCACTTAAACAGACGTACACATTGCGACATTGCTATAAATAGCCGTTGTTGGCGCGTATGTGCTATGTTGGCGAATCGGACGCCAGCACCCAATTCAGATTTTAGAATCCAGTACCCGATTCGGCAGTTGTGGGTAGAGACATTGTGGAGGCCTTGGTTTGCACTTAAACAGACTTAAACATTGCGACATTGCTATAAATAACCGTTGTTGGCGTGTATGTACTATAGTGGCGAATCGGACGCCAGCACCCAATTCAGAGTTTAGAACCCAGTACCCAATTCGGCAGTTGTGGGTAGATACATTTTGGACGCCTTGGTTTGCACTTAAACAGAAGTACACATTGCGACATTGCTATAAATAGCCGTTGTTGGCGCGTATGTGCTATGTTGGCGAATCGGACGCCAGCACCCAATTCAGATTTTAGAATCCTGTACCCGATTCGGCAGTTGTGGGTAGAGACATTGTGGACGCCTTGGTTTGCACTTAAACAGATGTAAACATTGCGACCTTGCTATAAATAACCGTTGTTGGCGCGTATGTACTATGGTGGCGAATCGGACGCCAGCACCCAATTCAGATTTTAGAACCCAGTACCCGATTCGGTACTTGTGGGTAGAGACATTGTGGACGCCTTGGTTTGCACTTAAACAGACGTACACATTGCGACATTGCTATAAATAGCCGTTGTTGGCGCGCATGTGCTATGTTGGCGAATCGGACGCCAGCACCCAATTCAGATTTTAGAATCCAGTACCCGATTCGGCAGTTGTGGGTAGAGACATAGTGGACGCCTTGGTTTGCACTTAAACAGACTTAAACATTGCGACATTGCTATAAATAACCGTTGTTGGCGTGTATGTACTATAGTGGCGAATCGGACGCCAGCACCCAATTCAGATTTTAGAACCCAGTACCCAATTCGGCAGTTGTGGGTAGAGACATTTTGGACGCCTTGGTTTGCACTTAAACAGACGTACACATTGCGACATTGCTATAAATAGCCGTTGTTGGCGCGCATGTGCTATGTTGGCGAATCGGACGTCAGCACCCAATTCAGATTTTAGAATCCAGTACCCGATTCGGCAGTTGTGGGTAGAGACATTGTGGACGCCTTGGTTTGCACTTAAACAGACTTAAACATTGCGACATTGCTATAAATAACCGTTGTTGGCGTGTATGTACTATAGTGGCGAATCGGACGCCAGCACCCAATTCAGAGTTTAGAACCCAGTACCCAATTCGGCAGTTGTGGGTAGAGACATTTTGGACGCCTTGGTTTGCACTTAAACAGACGTACACATTGCGACATTGCTATAAATAGCCGTTGTTGGCGCGTATGTGCTATGTTGGCGAATCGGACGCCAGCACCCAATTCAGATTTTAGAATCCAGTACCCGATTCGGCAGTTGTGGGTAGAGACATTGTGGACGTCTTGGTTTGCACTTAAACAGACTTAAACATTGCGACATTGCTATAAATAACCGTTGTTGGCGTGTATGTACTATAGTGGCGAATCGGACGCCAGCACCCAATTCAGAGTTTAGAACCCAGTACCCAATTCGGCAGTTGTGGGTAGAGACATTTTGAACGCCTTGGTTTGCACTTAAACAGACGTACACATTGCGACATTGCTATAAATAGCCGTTGTTGGCGCGTATGTGCTATGTTGGCGAATCGGACGCCAGCACCCAATTCAGACTTTAGAATCCAGTACCCGATTCGGCAGTTGTGGGTAGAGACATTGTGGACGCCTTGGTTTGCACTTAAACAGATGTAAACATTGCGACCTTGCTATAAATAACCGTTGTTGGTGCGTATGTGCTATGTTGGCGAATCGGACGCCAGCACCCAATTCAGATTTTAGAACCCAGTACCCGATTCGGCAGTTGTGGGTAGAGACATTGTGGACGCCTTGGTTTGCACTTAAACAGACGTATACATTGCGAGATTGCTATAAATAACCGTTGTTGGCGCGTATGTGCTATGTTGGCGAATCGGACGCCAGCACCCAATTCAGATTTTAGAATCCAGTACCCGATTCGGCAGTTGTGGGTAGAGACATTGTGGACGCCTTGGTTTGCACTTAAACAGACTTAAACATTGCGACATTGCTATAAATAACCGTTGTTGGCGTGTATGTACTATAGTGGCGAATCGGACGCCTGCACCCAATTCAGAGTTTAGAACCCAGTACCCAATTCGGCAGTTGTGGGTAGAGACATTTTGGACGCCTTGGTTTGCACTTAAACAGACGTACACATTGCGACATTGCTATAAATAGCCGTTGTTGGCGCGTATGTGCTATGTTGGCGAATCGGACGCCAGCACCCAATTCAGATTTTAGAATCCTGTACCCGATTCGGCAGTTGTGGGTAGAGACATTGTGGACGCCTTGGTTTGCACTTAAACAGATGTAAACATTGCGACCTTGCTATAAATAACCGTTGTTGGCGCGTATGTACTATGGTGGCGAATCGGACGCCAGCACCCAATTCAGATTTTAGAACCCAGTACCCGATTCGGTACTTGTGGGTAGAGACATTTTGGACGCCTTGGTTTGCACTTAAACAGACGTACACATTGCGACATTGCTATAAATAGCCGTTGTTGGCGCGTATGTGCTATGTTGGCGAATCGGACGCCAGCACCCAATTCAGATTTTAGAATCCAGTACCCGATTCGGCAGTTGTGGGTAGAGACATTGTGGACGCCTTGGTTTGCACTTAAACAGACTTAAACATTGCGACATTGCTATAAATAACCGTTGTTGGCGTGTATGTACTATAGTGGCGAATCGGACGCCAGCACCCAATTCAGATTTCAGAACCCAGTACCCAATTCGTTCTCCGTGGGTGCAGTGAGTGCAAATCCATTTTCTTATCTATATGTGAGTTACATGTTCGCTTTCACTTCCCATCATTTGCTGAGAACGATTAGATTCTCAAAATTGAAACAATTTTAACATATTTCCCCGTTTTATAAATGGAAACGTCCTATACTTTTGAACCGGGTACTGGGTACTGTCTGCTAACTTCACTGACATCGATTACTCCTTAATCACGGAAACTGCCGATCATTACCGAAGTCTTGAACGCCAAAGTCGATTATTTCTCAATATGTCCAACGCGGCTTCGATGTGTAATCTATCACAAAGGTGAAGCGGCAGATTTACAACGTTTTAAACGTGGAATGACGATCACTATCGATATTTCGGATAACCGGTTGACGTTTTTTCTAATCGGTTAGGTAGATAACTGGTTTCAAACCGATTATCCGGTTAACCATTTCAGTACTACAACATACCTGACTTATATCGTTTGGAAAATTGATTTTCGATAAAGTTGTCTCCTCGGAACCTATTTGACGAGCGAGGAAGGAAATCCCATGTCATAAGTACAAAACAGAGTCAAGTTTCCTTGTTACTTTTAATAAAAGAAAACAACAGACAGCTCTGAGAGCTGTCTGTTGTTTTCGTTTTGTAAAGGTTACGAATGAAATGAAAGGTTTTAGCGCACCGAAGGCGCGCAGGGACGATGTGGGATTTACAAATCCCTTGCGACCCGGTTAACCTTATTTTATTTCACTTGGATCACAAAGACCTAGCTTTCCTATTGCATGAAATGGAGTCTGAGGGGGTTATGCACGCGATTAGAATTCCCGGCAGTTTACGTTGGAGTGTTAGATGTCAATACTCAATCCATCAACGTCATTAGAACTGTTAGAGAGTGGGCTCTATTCGATTCCAGCTCGGCGATGGTAGAGGTTTGAGTCCCAACAGAATGTAATATTGCGCGATGGCAAATTTAACGGAAGAAGAGAAAAGAAAACCAAACAGCAACGCCGGTTTGGTAGCGGCCCCGGTATATGACCATAGCGATTACAAAAAAAGGAGTGGAGAAAGCTCCAACAGTTTAGTTTGAAAACCGGGAGTCATCCATCAAGCCTTCTGGGAGATAGGATGCCGCATGTGATTATGAGGTATCTGGTTATCCTTCGGGAATTCCAAATGACCTCCTCCACCCCCCCCCCCCCAAAAAAAAAACAAAAAAAAGACCTCTCACAGACACACACCCTCAAGCCCTTAAAAGGGCTGTTAAATCTTTATTCAAATGTTTATTTATATAAAATGTACACTCGTCCCCAGCCAGACAAGCTTGTTTCAATCCTTGCCTAGTGTTTGGTGGTTTCTTGAGTAAAAGTTGCAAAAGGAAACCTTGGCTTTTATGGCAAACTAATTAGAAGCAATTAGTTCACAGATAATCTGTCATTAAGAAGATCTATCAGTATTTCACCTACCGACACTAAAGTGCCCACTTTGGCTCTCTGTGTTTTTACAATAATTTGCCAGTTTTCATTCTTCCCATTTTCTGCATTATATGTCACGATTCGCACACTGTTGATATAATGAACAGAAAAACAAGTTACAGAACATCAAAAGATGGTGAAAACGCTGTTTGTTTGTTTTTAAATGGGTGTCAATAGAGAATGATAGCGAAACGTTCAAACTGATGGCAAAAAAGTTCTAAAAAGCCATCTTCTGCATTTTGATACGACTCTTCAGGAAAATCCATCACTTTTATGAAATGATGCGCACATGGATGACAGAAATTCGCTAAGATCTCGAAATTTCAATTTTAAAATTAAATTCCCATGCCCTTAGTGTTAAATTTAATGACAGCTTGAGGAAATTAAAAGTAACTAACGTTCCCGTAAATCTCTCCCATTGACGGAAATTGTCAACCATGACTCATAAAAATATTTTATTATACGCTAAACGATAGATTATCGAAGAAATCGTGGAAAGATAGAAATCGTATCCCCCATGTGTAGATATAGAAATTTTCACTTTCACGGTATCAATCAAAATGGCGGCTTTCAAAGCATCACTTCAATGTGAATACGAGTCAAATTATCACTGGAAATGATCAATTCGATCTAAAAACGTATAATGAAAAGAAAACCTAGTGTTTTTGAGTGGATACCGATCATTTCAAGCAAATATTAAACACGTACATGTATTCACCTTGAAATGATGCATGAAACCCGCTAGTCCAAACATAGCCTGGAAGTCCGTAATATAAGTTTTTGTTTTGGTTCGTCCTTTCAAAAGACGTACCTAACCAACAACCCATATTACGGACTTTCAGGCCATGTTTGGACTAGAAACCCACCAGCTGAATCAGATTGCAAGACGCTATCTGCTCCGAGTTTCAATCAAATCTCTTCCGCGTATCAATGATTCAACTTGCTTTTTACTTTCATTCATCAATTCATGGTTGAAACGAGTGGAATTATCGGATTCTTATAAAAAGCGTATAATAAAAAAATCTAGTGTTTTTGAATGGATACCGAAAATTATCTCACATGTGACCGAGACAAACGGTTACTTTCGCTCGCGCAACCGCTCGCGAAAAATAAACATCTGTCTCGATCATTCATGAGATAATTTTCGGTATCCACTCAAAAACACCAGATATTCACTATTTATCCAACAAATCACATTATCTATTTTATCATATAAGCACCTTCAAATAGTTCATTACGGAAAATATCGTTGACAATACTTGTGTAAAAGAGTGACGTCATTAGTCAACATTATGAGTGGGTTGGTTTTGGGAAGCAGAATTGAATTTTTCTTCTCTTGTATTTCGTTGACTGTTTATCCAATATGAATAGCAGTCTTTTCTTCTGTATATATAGAATATACCCATAGTAGCTTGGTGTACAGTAAAACCTGTATTGAGAGACCACTGTCTTGAGAGACCACCTGTCTTGAGAGACCACATCTGCCAGGCACCGATTGGTTTTACTCTATAATGGACCTGCTATGGGAGACCACCTGTCTTGAGAGACCACTGTGACCTGGTACCAACTTGTATTTTTATGCCATAATGGACCTGTCTTGAAAGACCGCCCCTTTGAAAACTGAAACCATGACAAACGCTTTTCACCTGTTCTGGAATTGGAAAATCCATTGTGGTTATACTAACATAATTAAAATTATTAAAAGCTCTTAATTGGGTTTCAATTGCTAACTCATTAAAGATTGAGATGTTCTTATAAGAACCCTGTGAAAAGATTAAGATTATTGCTGAATAAACAATTTCATACATACCTGAAATGTGACAGACAGGTATAAAAATAAATTTGTGTTGAAAATCTTTTTGTAACAAATTGAAATGGACTGTTATCAAAATTATAAAAATAAATTAGTGTTGAAAATCGTCAATGAAGATTTTCAACACTAATTTATTTTTATAATTTTTATAACAGTCCATTTCAATTTGTTACAAAAACTTCATAAAAAAGAACAACTACAAAGTAATTACAGAAATCTATTCTTCTCCATTTCTGAATTTTATGGTTGGTTATTCACTGACTTGAGAAAACCTGAAACCTGTTATGATAGACCACCTGTCTTGAGAGACCACTTTTGTGTGGCCTAAAGGGCGGTCTCTCAAGACAGGTTCTACTGTACCAAATGCTCACCTCGAGTGGTGAAGTGGTGTTAACCGCGAGCCTTCGGCGCGCGGTTAACACCACTTCACCACGAGTGGTGAACATTTGGTACACCAAAGCTACTTTGGGCCTATTTTATTTATATCATGATTATTAAGAGTCGCTATTATTTTTTCTCGATTTTACTGAGCACCAGACGTACATACGAGGGAACCTGTTTTTGTTTACACGAGCATCGTTGGGCGGTACTTCCGCTGTCAATTTTATCGCCGAAACGAAAGCAAAAAAAGAAACCGAGGCTTTTTCGTTTTAATAACATAATAACATATTATTTCGAGTTATACATGCTTTATTAACATGTGACAATGCATGTTTGTTAATTTTCGGCATCTTATGAGGTAAACCCATTTAAAAACGTAATAAATTATTATTATCATGATTTCATAATTATCTGTCATATAAATACACATTATTATATTATTAATAATAATGATTAACATAATAATAAATATATAACATTAACCCTTTAAAGCCTGGTTTCCTGTAATGATATTGCCTTTGTGTACATTTACGGTGAGATGGGTCCGTTACAGTATCAATATACAAGGAGGATAAAATAATAACTGCAGTCTGCAGCCGTCTGGCTGCAGACTATAGTTATGATTTTATCACCAATGCTTCAGACCTCTTATGAAAGTACAAAAATGGGACGAAATTATGCCTTGGAGCGAAGAATCGGTCTTACGAGTTCAAAGTTCTCTGTTTAGATATATCGACCCATCAATTAAGTCCGGAGATGAAACATAACCTCTCTGTTTTGATACGGACTATAACGTCCGCCCAGGTGTTAATTAAAACTCAATGCTTCAGACCTCTTATAAAAATACAAAAATGGGACGAAATTATGCCTTGCAGCGAAGAATCGGTCTTACGAGTTCCAAGTTCTCTGTTTAGATACATCAACCTATCAATTAAGTCCGAGGATGAAACATAAGCTCTCTGTTTTGATACGGACTATAACCTTCGCCCCTGGTGTTAATTAAAACTAGTGGGCTGGTTGAACAGGAATAACCCCTTCGCGATGCGACGTGCGATAAATTTAGACAATTTGCATTCAGGTCGACGTCACCAAAGGTCAACGGGGATGTAGTTCTACTGTAGGTGTAAATTTTTACCACTGAAATCTCATTGCTGGCGTGTTCATCACGGTTGGTGTGTAAAGCTAACATTTATGTCATAGGCTTTTCATATATAGTAGAATAGGTAATCATGGTATAAAACACGATACACTCATAGAAAGTTAAAACCGACAATCAAGGAAATTTTGCTAGAATGGAACAGAATAAAATACGTTTATTGCAAAAACACCAAAAACAAGGCAGATTGCATAAGTTATAAGTGAAACAAAGTATATGCATAAATGGTAATAAATGATTTAAATCAAACAAAAGTTTATACAAGGTGTGTGCTATGTACATTCTATGCGTGAAATTAATTGCGTTACACAACAAGAGCATTCACAGTTAGCCTTGAAGTTAGCCTTGAAGAATTGGTGGATCATATTGCAGATGATATTGCATAACGGTGGAATTTCATTCTTCATGAGGAAAATGAATTTCTCCGAACTTTCCAATGCGACAAAACGTGGGTATTCTTCACTTATTTTGCGAAAGGAAATTGCTCGGAATGATTCATATTCTTTACAGTCCATGACAAAGTGATATTCGTTTTCTATAATACTCAAGTTACACACATGCTAAATCATTTCGTTAACAGGCAGGGGTGTCTGTCTGTGCCTGCCCTTTTCAATCATCAGACAATGATTACTTACGCGTAGCCGTGTGAACATATTCTTGGCTTCAACTGATGTTGTGTGTAACAAATAATTTTCCAATTCGTACGTTTCTTTTAAACTGCCTGTAGGTAAGTAATTTGTTTTTTCCAACTTTTCTTTCGTCGTTTAATATGTCTGTGACAAATGTTTTAAAATGCTTATTTTTTAAACTTTTATGAATATTATCTGAATTTCAGGGGTTATGACTTGACACATGGCTCCGGTGTGTATTTTCGTTGTACTCATTTGTAATACTGTTAAACTTGGTAATCACTGAATCTGGCAAAGAGTACTTTTCAGATTCAATTCTAGCCTCGGTCAACAACATTGAAAATCAGTCCGAAAATAATTTCGATGCAAATTTCATCATTTGTATTATGGCTTCTGTGTAAATAGGATAACGGCCAAGCTCACCTCTTGCTGCACGATTGGACGATCGTGTACTTACACCAAGTACGAGATTTCAAAATTTGAGATGGACATGTTCACACGGCGCCAGATTACCTTGATTATTTATCTCAGACGCCCATAATTCACTTCCATAGAGCAGGATTGGTTTAATTAGAGAATCAAATAATTTCATGAAGATCGGCACTGAAGGGGTCCACTTCTTTCTAAAAGTATTGTGTAAAGTGTGTAGTACTTTTACTCCCTTTGTCGCTAATACTTGTTGCGCAGTTTTCATTTTACCGTCACATCTTAAGCACAGGCCTAAATATGTGTATTGGTCTGTGTGACTAATTTATCCGCCCCTAAAAAGAAAATTGGTAGGGTCGTCGTTTTACGAGAGTGAAATGTCAAAACTTTGTTCTCTTTCACATTTACGACGAGATGCTTCCAATTCACGTAAGCTTCTCTGTAGACAATGCTCACTGTCAGAGACTAAAACCAAATCATCCGCGAAAAGTAAATGGTTAACCCTTTACCTAACCTGAAAAGCAGACGACACTTGCAAAAATAATTCTTGAATAACTAATTTTTTTCATTTTTTGTCTCAAAAACATAGGTTATGACCCCTCGTTGGAACGAGCTCAACGAGCTCGTTCCAACGAGGGGTCATATCCTATGTTTTTGAGACAAAAAATGAAAAAAATAGTGAAAATTAATTGGCGATTTTTGAGAATAGCGCTGGCCGGTTTTGGCCGTTACGTTAGGTAAATGGTTAAATGTAGTATCATTTAATTTGACTGGAGAACAATGTTCACTGAAAATCTTACCAATATCGTCAATGAAAATTTTAAATAATGTCGGCGAAATCACACAGCCCTGTCTAACACCGATTGTTGATAGTCGAGGTGGACTAATGCCGTGTTTTGTTTTTATTTGGTAATAGCTGGAATTATATAATGAAGCTAGCGCACCCAACGAGTTACCACAAATACCAACATTAATAAGCCTTTTAAATGATAAGCACCCATCAACTGTGTCAAAGGCTTTTTGAAAATGAACAAAAACAGTGTATAGTGGCTTTTTCGCCTTTTTATATTTATTTATCGTAGTTTTTAGAATATAAGAACTGTCAATCGTGCTGCGACTCCGACGGAAGCCAAACTAGCTGTCACCGATTATGTTATTATCTTCGAGAAAGTTGTTAATCTTTTCATTTAAAATTTTATTGAATAATTTGCCAAGTGCATTGCTTACTCTATAGTTATTCGGGTCGTATCTGTCACCTTCTTATAGATTGTTGTTAGAGCGGAATTACTCCAGTTAAGGGGAATAATGTTTTGACTCAAACACGTGGTTATATAATCTTGCTAAGTGATCAATCAAGTAAGGTGTAACTGTTTTTAATAATTCTTTTTATTTTTTATTTTTTTTAAATTAAATTTTTATTTAATTTTTTATTTTTCAGCCGTTTAACAGAGTCCATTATTTCATTGGCAGTGATATGGCCTTTATTAAGTGGGTATTTGATATTTTGATTGCTTTCTGCCATGGCGTAACTGATAGGCTCATTAACTGCTCTGGGTCTACAGAGAAGAGCATTGAAGAAATCTACAGTTTTGTCAGGATCCAGATAGTCAACCGGTCTGTTTGTTTTACGTACTGCGTTAATTGTCTGCCAGTAAGTTTTTGGGTCTGAGGACGACAGGCTGTCAAGCGTATGACATATTCTTTTGAAATGCATTTTAGCCTTCCTCTTTACAGTTCTTTTGTATGCTTTCTTCGCTGTGTAATATTTTAGGTATCCGGACAAAATACCCTCGGACAAAATACCTTAGGACATAATACCCTAAAAAAATACCCTTAGGACATAATACCCTCAATGGGTAGGACAAAATACCCTCAGACCAAATGTATATAAAGTTGGATTTTTGTTGTGGGGGGGGGGGGGGGGGGGCGGGGTAATTGCATCTAAGGCACTAGCCGGTGTTTTGTTTGAAATAACAAGTACCAATATTTTTAATTTTTTTATTAACCCTTTACCTAACGTAACGGCCAAAACCGGCCAGCGCTATTCTCAAAAATCGCCAATTAATTTTCACTGCTTTTTCATTTTTTTGTCTCAAAAACATAGGTTATGACCTCTCGTTGGAACGAGCTCGTCGAGCTCGTTCCAACGAGGGGTCATAACCTATGTTTTTGAGACAAAAAACTTAGTTATTCAACAATTATTTTTGCAAGTGTCGTCTGCTTTTCAGGTTAGGTAAAGGGTTAAACTAAATGGATATGAAGCACAATATCAATGGCAGATGGCAATTGAATATGAAGCACAATATAAATGGCAGATAGCACAGAACATGAAACAAATATGAGGGTATTTTGTCCGAGGGTATTTTGTCCTACCCATTGAGGGTATTATGTCCTAAGGGTTTTTTTAGGGTATTATGTCCTAAGGGTATTTTGTCCGAGGGTATTTTATCCTACAATCAATATTTTAGCGCCAGCGACTTATCACGTGGAGATTTCTGAAGAGCTTTAGCCGCAACGTCCCCAACGTTTCAAATCTTTGCATTCATGATCGAACCACAACTTCTTAGACCTCTTTTTATTTTAACCTCTGGTATTCTCGTAGTGGTCGAAATGTTAATGGTATTCAATATGTCAGTAAAAACCGCCTCAATGGCAGCGGTGCCACTATGGTCGCTGTTGTAGGGTTGTATGAGGAATTGTTGTTTTTTTATGTTTTATTTCATTGCTGTCAAGAGTTTGGATAGCTTCCCAGTGACTATCTGGTGTCCACTTCAGGGAATATTTAGGCGTAGTATATTTATACTTTACGGCTGATCCAGATAGGTCTGAATCATAACTATATTTAAGATGTAATGCCAGTTGAGAATGGTTTGAAAATTCATTTGGAGCCCTTATACAGAAGTAATCTATATCTGATAAATACATATCGGATGTCATTATATAATCGACAACACTTACCCCATTATATTGGAAGCTGGTAAAATTCCCCATGAAATTCCCATGAAATCTCCAGGTATTCGCCCATTTATAATCCTAAGTTTATAATCATAACTATATTTTAAGATGCAATGCCAGTTGAGAATGGTTTGAAAATTCATTTGGAGCCCTTATACAGAAGTAATCTATATCTGATAAATACATATCGGATATCATTACATAATCGACAACACTTACCCCATTATATTGGAAGCTGGTAAAATTCCCCATGAAATCCCCAGGTATTCGTCCATTTATAATCCTAAGTTTAGTGGCTTGACAGAAGGAGATAAGTTGTCTTCCAAATGTATTTATATTTGTATCTAAATTCTGTCTAGATTGACAAGCTGTTAATTGTGTAGAAATCGGGGAGTGGTCTGTTCGTATCAGTATCATCTGTAATATAATCCGACAAATTCCCTATACGGGCATTTGTATCCCCCGCCCATTAATACCAACACCTTATCATTATACTGTATCAATTTTTCCTCAATGTTGACAGAGATTGATACTTCTCTAACATTTGATCTCCAATAGGATGAGTTATTTGGCGGTATATACAGTGACACAAAAACCACCGGGGTCTCCAAGTTGAATATTTTCCCCGTCAAACTGTACCCAAAGAGATAGGCCATCTACAGAAAACGATTGAGTAAAAACGGTTTATACTTGTCTAGGTAATAAAACACAACACCACCTTTCTTTACTTTTGTGGTTGCTGCGGCACATATCCAGATAGGTATATCCCGGAATTGCTATGTTATCTTCACTGTTGTGCCAACTCTCTGTAATGGTTAAAAGGTCGTACCTAGTTAACAACTGCACAAATTCTGGGTCATCGAGTTTGCTTACGAGCGTTCCAAACGGTGTACTCTGTTTTTGACGAACGTTTAGGTTTGGGTGGGAGAGACATGGTTAATCTAGCAGCCCCCAGGCCAACAGAACCGACAGATTCCAAATACCACAATATGTATACATCTACAAATATTCAGTTCGATGATACACGAATTCTGCAGCAAACGCTAAATTTATCGGCCTTTGCGCGTAGTTCATATCTCATCGTTGTAATTTTTTACGCTGGAGCCACGGCGTAATATCCAGCTAATAATATCTGCAAAATGTTTCAAATATTTAACCCTTCGTTCATCGAAGTCAAAATCCACTAACTTTTAACACTAATTATCTCTCATTATTTTCTTCTGTGCAGTGAAGTAATCAGCAATCTGCGTCCGGCTTGTCTGAGCTCTCTGAGCTGTCAAGCAAGACGCAAACTGGCGAATCATCCACCACACAGGGGGGAGACAGCTCATATTAGCAAAAGTAGAACAATGGCACCAGTACGCAGAGGGTTTAGAAAGAAAATCAGTATTAATCTTGTTTAGTCATGAATGTTTAATGTTGCTGTCAACACACAAGCGGGTGCCAGGACGTCAACACACAAGGGGGTGCCAGGACCTCAACACAAGTATAATGTCAAGATCAGGCAATCAATTACACCTGTGCTGTGACTTCCCGAGACATCCATCTTATAGGTTTCGGCACTATGTCTATTTTCCAGCACCACCAGAACTTGTTTACAACTGAAATAAGCACTACTAACCTTCCCGTGGATAAATGGGAAATGTTACGTATGGTTGGTTATTTCTTTGTGAGAAAATATCCCTTTATGCATAGTTTCTAATCCACTGCACGTGGTAAGTTATTTGTGATCGTAGGTCATGTTGGAGTTCTTTGAATCTATATACAGTAATACATTTGTTAATTGGCGGCGCAGGAAGATCAGTTCGCCATCGTTAAGTGTTTGTCTTCCTGGGACGCGTGAACTTGATGGCACATGGGTTTCTTTGATGTGTGAGTAGCGCGGATTCGGAAAAGAATGTTCGTGAATCCCCTGAGGCATCGTTGATTGGGATGGTCTATATCCACTTGTTTGATGTCGAGATAAGTGTGTTTCGTCATTATTACTAAATACTAAAAAATGTCGATTTTGTGTCTTGGTATTATGTAACGAGCACTTAATTCGTTTTGCTAGCACTTTGATACCAGACTGATTCACATAGAAATCGTCTCTGTACAGATGATTTTGATGAACACCACTGCGTGAAATAAAACCGTCAGTATTGTCAAGATAAGTACACCCCATATTTTTACAGACAGTTTTGTACCTTCTGTTGGTTTCATTAATAAATCGGTTCACCTCCGAGGGATGGGGGGAGGGGGGAAGGGGGGAGGGGGCGGTATAACGGACGAGAACATAAGTCTAGCCTGAGGGTATTTTTGTTTCAACATAGCCAACATGTCCTCAATAGTTTTTTCTGGCGTCAAAATATGATGCCTGCATGAGTTTATACCAACATGCACTGTGGCCTTTGTGACATGCTCATACACATCCGCACTATATAACCAGCGAATCACTCCTTCTATCCGCTGTCCTGGTTGAACAATTTTTTTCACAACCTCATCCCTCGTCAGGGCTCAAAATACCTTTTTTTCTAGGCGTAGCAAAATGCTACACATTTCCAAAAAATGATTAGCATTTTATTTAAATTGCATATCAGTTCTTGTATACCCGAGTTATGCCATACTGTTTTTAATTGAACTCTTCTGAGCAGAGAGAATAATGTCCATCCATTTCTGTGCTTTTTCAAATGAGCTGCAACACATAAAGCACTAGCTATGTTTTTCAACTGAACTGTCGTTAACAACTGCATGGACTTGAATATTTCCAAATGTGTAACATCTCTTAATATGATGGGCTTAAAGTTATTTTGACCGGGTATTTTATGCAAAATGCAGAACCAATGCAGGATGAATTTAAACCAATAAAATTCACGTTGCATATGAAGTTGCTAATGCGAGATGGAGAGTTAATCTTTTATCAGGAGTAAAGCATCAGTGAATTAGCTTGCAAAGTTTGTTGCAAATTTTCATTTTTACATTTTGCAATACAAGATATTCAACTGCAGCCTGTTAGGCTGCAGTTGAATATATTGTATCGCAAAATGCTATACATAATTGAAAATTGTGTAGCTTTTAGCCTGTTTTGCATAGCAAATAGCAATGCGAAACCACTTATTTTGAGCTCTGTCCGTCGTAGGGATCAACCGTGAATCAGTTCCCCGAATTACCGAATCTCCGATTATTACATGTGTGTATGCCTGTTGTTCTCTTTGTGGGTTCATGTCGGGTGAATTATAAATACTTGTAGTCCTGTTAACGGAGTTATTTTGAATATCCGCATCAACATTTCTCTCCTCACTAACTGAACTGTCACAGGTGGAACTTAATGCTTGAAACTGATTGCTGACACTGACATTCGGTACACTAGGGGTAATTTCTACAATACTGGGCTCAGTAGGTTTGTCGTGTCCTTGGGCCGACGCCGGTGAGGGTGAATTTGGTGGCGAACGCGATGTTTGGCACAGTTTTGGTCGCGTACTAGGCGTATCATTGTTCGAAATGCCACCATCACTTGACATTTGTTGATTCTGTCTGCAATTTAGGTTTTTTATCTTCTGTTTCAGAGAATTCATTTCATTTCTGAGTTTGTCGTTTTCCGATTTTAGTTTGGTGTTTTCACGTTTCACGTCTGCAATTCTTTGCTCCAGGTCTTTTGTGGTCAATTTCACCGAATTTTGAAACTGGGACTTTAAGTTCCCAATGGCCTCGTTAGTGTGATTTTCATTCTCCTTTTGTTGCAGTTTTAATTCCTCCACGAACGTCTGAATTTCACCGATTATAACAATAACATGATTTTGAAGGGCGTTACAGTGTATTAACGGCTCAACAAAAATGGTTAACAGCCCGAGAGTTTATTAGCGGCCCGCGACGAAGTCGAGGACAGCTAATAAGCTGAAGGGCTGTTAACCATTTCTGTTGAGCCGTTGATACACTGTAATGCCCGACAAAGTCATGTTATTTCCATTATTGCCACTTTCGTACATCGGGTACATTACGATTAAATTATATGAGAAATAAGATAAATAAATGAAGTTTTGACGTTTTTAGAATTAAAAAAAAAACAAACAGTGACACTATCGTCTGATTTGTTGACAAACAAACTGGGTAACATGACTATCGTCTGATCAGTCTACGGCGAAATTTGGAAAGTGAGATGACGAAATATATCTTCGAAATGCGAACTTTAGGCAAAGAGTTTATTCAATAAATATGTCATCACTTACTTTGCGTGTATCGCTTCCTATATTTGATACATTATCTATCCGTGACACAAAGGGAAACACTTGAAACAAATGTGTTAATTGTGTTTACAAATTAAAAATCCGAATTAAATTTGGATCCAGATGGAAATCTGGGGAAAATATTGTTGATCGGCTGAGAGATGTGACGTCATAGTCTATATTTAGATGTGTCGGGCTGTTATTGACGTGTTGGGCTGTTATAGTCAATAACGGCCCAACACGTCACATGACTTGTACTTGTTGAGCATTACGAGGTTTCAACGCCCGGTAAAACACCGTTAATGTGCTAGGAACGCCCTCAAAAGTGGTAATAATGTCCATTTCAGTGAATTGCCGTTGAGAACTTCGCGATGCGACGCTGAATATAATTTTCGTGAAGTACCAAAAGCGACGATATAGCTGCTTTCACTGATGTCTTGTAACATACGGTTTTCACTTTCTTTCTTAGTGGTCTGGTGTGATATGGCTTCTGAGTTTGACGGGGGGACGTACATTCTTCGTTGTTATCCATTGTGCCCCCCCCCCCCCCCCCCCCCCATTCAACGTACATATAATTTACAATTTCGTTTACGTCACCTTGAATTTTAGTGTTGAAACCTAGTTCATATATCAATGGAAAATCTGAACTTATCCACCACCGAACCATGTTGCACCCTGGATCATAATTTTGTTTTGTGTCCTATATATATGTGGGCAGTAACTTTTCATTTCTTGTTCTGGGGAATTGTTAGTTTATCTTCTACTATAATGTGATCCTGATCGGAAATACATATCCACATAACTCCGCGCACCTCGATGTTTTGCTGATCGTCCCAATATAATTGTGAGAAGCCCGAACTGTAGTTGTCGAACTTTTTAGTGTCTAACGTGATCACGATACATTTTCTACGATCCTTGATTTGTATATCGTGAATGTCCTCAATTAATTCATTGTCCTTTTTGTTTGTAACTTTACTGATATTCAATGTATAGTCTCGTATTGTGTCCACCTTTTTTTATTGATATTACATTCACTAACAGGATCCTCACCTGTAGCCTCTTCATCCTGAGTTTTGTCTAAGGTTGACATCTCGTCGCCTGAGTGCTAGAATGTCCTATGTCCCTTAGGGGACATAGGACATTCTGGCACTCAGGCGACGATCTTTCTAATACAAATGTTTCTTAAAAGTAATGTGTCCTTTAAATGGGGTCTGAATTGGAACTCATAATCCAATAATCCATTAGGTTCACTATATATTAAACATTTCCACAGTTTAAGTTAGTTTTGGCATTCGAATTGTCAGCTCCCTATTGCCCGGGGCTAGTGCTATCGTGCTGCTACATTACGTTTTCGCTTGATTGATCTGCGGAGCACGGTAAAAACACGTCTGGCCTCTATGGCGGTCAACAGAAATGATGTATCTTATTTGTCGACTGGTACATTAGTAGTATGAGAGGGATGGCTAAGCCTCTTTCGGGGGATCCCATCTGGGGAGGAGGCATGTGACGTCATAGTCACATGAACCAATTACGTGATGTGGAGTTTTCATGACAGCACGTGCGAGCGGCCATATTGTGACGCCATTATCATAGTGATATATGGGTTAGTGCACATGCGCAGTGCGTATTGTTAGCGTGACACGGCTATCCGTCGTGCATTTTGTGTACTGGGGGTAGCCATCTTGGTTTGTATGGCGTACGTGGTCGCTTTGAATCTGAAAGTCTTCTAATATAATGGCGGGTGGGGGGGGGGGGGGTGTCGGAGGATGTGTTCCATTTATTAGGGGTAAATCTAATTACCACAGACAATCCGACAATTGTTCGTTTAGTTCGGATTTCTTCAGAATTCTCGGTTTCTACCTTCTCAGATCGCCATTTTTGATAGGACGTGCTTAATATGAGTCTGAAAGGCTTCTGTTATAGTGGAGGTGTGTTCTCTCTGCATATATATATTTATTTATAAGCCATGCTATAGTTTCTGTCCACACAACCCTATTCGATTGTTCCAGAGTATACTCGAATAGCGTAGAAGAACCTTTCAGTCAGGTCGAGGGGGAGGCGCTAAAAACTCATGATTTTTTAACTTTCGACATAATCACCCATCCACCCCTTCTCCACACGTTTTTCCATTTTCGACAGTTTTTGCAACCAATTTCTGACAACCACCCACATTTGATGGATATTCACAGTCCCACTCGGTATACACGACAATTTGAAAATGTCGACGGGGTTGGTCTCTATATCTATACCATATTCTCCAGTATTATTTGCCCACAGTCTTCACAGGAAGTTGATCAGCATGTTGTATTTAAAAACATCTACAGAATATGGTGAGTTTTCTGCAAGTTTGTGGTCTAAATACTCATATCATCACAGTATTGAGAATTTACAGTTTTCATCATACACTGCAAAAAATATATCTTTAGAACCAAAACTGGTTCTAATCTTATTCCTGAGATGGAACCAGTTCTGTTTAAACAGTATTTATTTCAAATCAAATAAATTTATAAAGATTAACATTAAATATTGACAGAATTAAACATAAATTGAGGGTGTTTCAGCCGCTTAAGTTTAGAGTTTATAGGAGGTTGTCTCAAATCATTATTAAGCAAAGGAGATATGAACAGTTGGCATATCGAACCAGTTTTGGTTCTATACAGAACCAAAACTGTTCGATATGCCAACTGTTCATATCTCCTTTGTTTCAAAATGTTTGGCGACTGCGTTGAATAAGCTCCAAGTTTAGTGCTGAATCTACTTCAGTTTATGTAATGTTCTGTTAAATTGAATGCTAATCTTGGTAAATTTATTTGATTTGAAATAAATACTGTTTAAACAGAACTGGTTCCATCTCAGGGACAAGATTAGAACCAGTTTTGGTTCTAAAGAGAACCTATATTTTTTGCAGTGTAGGGCAGGGCTAATCAAATGATGACATTTGATCAGATGTTGAAAAACGATTTTATTTTTACAAATCATAACTTCCAGAATTGACAATAGAGTTGTCTGCTTGTATCCATGTTAAACAAAAATGGACTCCGATATACCAAAACAGACCAATGTATTCATCGGGTTGGCGAGGTAGTGTACCACTAAATATTGTGACAGTATACTACTTAAACAATTAAAGCGTGTGGTTATAAATATTAATTGATACTTCTATTCTCGGGTATTCTGGGGGTTAAATGACTTCTATTTTATTTAGTTTATTTGATTGAGTATAACATTTCATTCTTCAAAGTTCTTTTTAGCTTGCACATGCAATTTATAGAGTGATTTTTCTTACAGTTTTCGTATTTTATTTAAAAAAGTGATGGTGAAAACCACTGGGTGGAGTAACAGGAAACAGTTTGAAGAAGAAATCTATTACCAGTTTACTATCAATGACTTTCAATACGTTTGAGTACCTGTCCACTGACCTATCTTTAGTTCATTGCATTGCTAAAGCATTGCCAGTGCATGACCATGTCTCAAATCAGAAGTGTCAGTTGAGAATACTCAGTGTGAAAGTGCAGTGATTTATATATATACCCATGATATGTCTTGATAATAAGTCTCTGTTGGAGATATATAAGATATATAAGTCCAGTCCTTCAGAATCTACATTGGCTCCCTGTCAGGCAACGGATAAAATACAAAATATTGTTACTCACCTTTAAGTGTATAAACGGCGTGGCCCCGGAATATTTATCTGATCTGGTCAAACCCTACACTCCCACAAGGTCTCTGCGCTCCTCTACATCCAATGACCTTGCGATACCTAGATCTAAACTTATCACAGCAGGTGATAGGGCCTTTAAATGTGCAGCCCCAGCTCTCTGGAACTCTATTCCGACACAATTAAAACTTCCACAAACAACCATTAAATTCAAGGCTAGTCTTAAAACCTATTTGCACAAACAAACCTTCGCGAACTAATCATTGATCGTGTGTACGCGTGTGAGTGTGAATAATTGTAAAGCCATAGAGCACAATGTGGATTATAGGCTTAAACATTATTTATTATTATTATTATTTATATATATCAGATGTCACCTCTACTAACATTGCTGAGTGAAAAGCTTAAAAAGCTCAAACTAAAAAAGTGACTAATGACTCACTGAATTATTGCTACAAATTTAATAACAACATTTACATGGACGTCCTAAAACGCCTATAAAATCATTAAAAGAATGAAAGGAAAGACATCTTTAGGCCATGAAAAAACTGATTTCTGGCCACTCCGACCGCCCACCCACCCCATCATTCGTTCCTGGAAAAATGTTTTGGAACTATTTTAGCTTACTGTTACTATATTTTGTTTTTGTGGTTTGTTGTAACTAGTTCTTACCCTATTCCCGGTATCCAGGTTCTTGTTTCATTTATCCAGATCAACCAATCACTTCATTTTACTGCAACTAACGCACCAACCAGGTCAATCCATGAACTAAAACCCACCCGCTTTCGATTCATACGCAGTTATCTACCTTTGATGGTACGCTCGGTTTTGCACTATTCGCTTGAACTGATGAGCAATTGATTTTGGGGAAGATTCTACGTCTCAATTCAGAAAAAGGGTTTCAATGACCTAAAAATGGATTCTGCAAGTGGGGCGCCGAGAAAGTGAGTGATGATTTCGTCGATTCTTTGGCTCTTTTCAGGGAGGGGGGGGGGGGAGGGGGGGGGGGTCTTCAACAAAATCCTCAAAACAGGGCCGGGGTGGGTGGGTGGGTGGTTCCACCACGAAGTTTTTCCTCTCATCAAATTTATACATTTTTTCTGTTTTAATCTATCTAGATACACTCTTAGGGGATTTAATGGCGTTTAGGGTAGTTAGTACATATGTGGCATAGTAACATAACTGATAACCAGCTGTTGTAACTCACATTTGGTGAGGTGGAGACTATCGCCTAACCTTAACCCTTTACCCAACGTAACGGCCAAAACCGGCCAGCGCGCTTCTCAAAAATCGCCTATTAATTTTAATTATTTTTTCATTTTTTGTCTCAAAAACATAGGTTATGACCCCTCATTGGAACGAGCTCGTCGAGCTCGTTCCAATGAGGGGTCATAACCTATGTTTTTGAGACAAAAAATGAAAAAAATAGTTATTCAAGAATTTTTTTTGCAAGTGTCGTCTGCTTTTCATGTTAGGTAAAGGGTTAACCTGTTTCTTGATAATGCCATATAATATAAATAAGCACTGCATTTTGGAATAAATACTGATTTAAACACAAAGTAAACTACCAATTTTGTTGTTGTTCCCTAGGAACTACCTCCTCGGCAAAGATTACAACTGTCTGACGAAGAAATTATAATACTCCAACTTCATCATTCCTGCAGGAGTACTCACTCCGCTAAGCAGAACGGTTTTCAAATACCACAAAAGATTAAAAGAAAAAAAATTAAAAAAGAGTAGAAAGTTAAACTAAACATTTAAGATGTTTTGGAAAATGAAAGCTGAGATGTGTGTAGTAAGATAGTAAGTAAAGAGAAATCGGGAAGAAAAATTAACATTCGAATAGGAAAGTCTGACCGAGGCTGACTGAGGAAGTTAAAAGATAAATAGATGCATGAACTAAATGAGTTAAACAAAAGAACTCACAACATATTTTGTACAAAAATATGTTTCTTTACATAGATGAGAGCTACATGTACAAATGGGCCCAGAATGCGGGCCATGCATATTAGGCCTAGAATGGTTCATACATGTATCATCGCATGCCAACCTCCCCGATTAATCCCATCTATTCTAGTCTCCACTGGACTCTTGGATGTTGAAGTGATATACCCGGTAGTCACGCCCAAGAAGTGCCTGCGATTATCTCTCAATGACGGCCGAACACAGCACTGCCCTGTGTGATAGCAGATTCTTGCACTGAAGTACATTAGAGTTTACCCTGATCGACCGACCGACCAGGCTGTGTAAGTAAAAAGGATCCCAGTCTGCTGCACGATATATAGAGCCTGGCATCGGTAACTGCATGGTTCTTCACTACAAACGTAAGCAGTCCACTAGTTGCCCACACAGCTGTGCCGTACCGGAAACTCATGATTCACGATGAATTTGATATTTTGTTAGGGTTCAAGTCAGGGTATAGTAATAGTAATAGTTTATTGAAGCAAAGTAACACCAAATATGCAGGAGGGCTAAAAATCACGCCCCTCGCATGGCCTAGGGGAGCGATTAGCTATCCTCAAGCTCACAAAAGCTAAAGGAGACAAAAAGTTTTACTATTAATGTATTCTGTCCAGTGGGCTTGGGACATTTTATTTTGTGCAGGATAGTCTCAATGAGACAGTTACACTGCCCCTTCCACACCTCCGGGCCTTGGCAAGGCCCGGAGGTGTGGGAGGGGCAGTGTGGCCGTCTTATGGAGACCACTAACATAGCAGAGGTCTTAAAAGATGTGTGTTTTAGGAATAGGCTGTTATTTTAATCTTTATTTCCTGAGGCTTGGAGGGCTAGTTTTCGCCCACCTTAATTTTGTTAAGGCGAGCAGTAGGCGAGCGAATAAATCGCTCTCCTGAAAACGCCAGACCTGGTTTTGTAATAATCAATGCATTCATAAATAATATAAAAGACTCTTTGAATACTCCCAGATGGTTTGGACAGTGGCACGCTCCTGTTCGGGTCCGAGTCTCTCATTTGAGAGGAGAATCATTTTATGTTCGGGAGAGTGCAGGACTCTAACCTTGCCACAGCAGATTATGGACCTGATCCGGTGCGTGGTACGGTGGATAGCGCTTGTTGTAATACGGCGCCTCTGGATAATATGTACTATCCGTTAATAGTAATAGTAATAGTTTATTCAAGCAAAATAACACCTACAGAGAGGCAGATTGTACAAAGGGTTGACAGAGATATGATATGATTATAATAAACTTATTACAAACGAAACAGCTATTTTGAATAGTAAACTAAGGCTAATGTATCATACATAGAAGTATATAAAGTCAAACCCCATGTCAGTTTAATCACCTACGATTTTGCAATTATTGTTTCTCTTTTCCTGAAGAACAGCAGGATTATGTTGCAGATGGTGTTGCATAATGAAGCCGTATTATTTTTCATAATAAATTCAAACCGACCTTGTTTGCTTACATTTGAAAAGTCTGCATTGTTCCTGTTAATTATTGCAAACAACTGTCTTCTGATGTTTGTATAGGCCGGGCAATCCATGACAAAATGCATCGCGGATTCCACATCGGCAGCGTTCTTACAAACATCAGAAGAATTGCAAATCGTATTTTCTAAAGGTATTGGCGGCTGAGCATGTCTCCCCTTTTCAGATTACTAATCCGTAATTTCGTAAACATACTCTGCGCTTCCTTTGTGTTTGAGTAAGCTAAATAGGGCTCGAATTCAATGTCATTTGTGAAGATGCGATAAGTGCGCAATTTATTTTTACCGTTCTTTTTATTGTCATTGTTAAGGCATTCATTAAAATAGAATGTATAATCATTTGTGAAATTTTCATGTAATTTATTGAATTTATTATCATGCATTGCAGACCATGTTATATTGTAACCTTCCAACATTTGGCGGAATCCGCTTTATTCCGTCGTTAATTTATTCTCTTCCAGTAAATCACGGAGCAATGTACCTGGAGTTGCACAATGAAGCCTGACCATGAATTTGAACTTTTTGACGATGCAATCGAGGGAAAGTGTGAATCTGCCATGTTCAGTCCGAACGGCATGGTTGGAAGAATTTTTATTAACATCGAGTATCAATTTACAGAACTTGATGTGTACACCCTCAGCGGGAAGTCTATCCCACTTTGCAATTTGATACTCTGCATCCCGTAGTTCACTACCATACAGCAATATAGGTTTTATTAATTGATCAAATAATTTGGACATTACAGCAGTGGATGGGAGGTGTATACACTTAGAAGAACTGGAAAGACTGTAAAGTGATTCCATCCCTTTTAGTTTTAAAGTACCCTGTGACTCTCCAAATTTCCCATTAGCGGAAAATATTATACCCAGATAAAAATAGCTTGGTACAAACTCCAACGTTTTGTCAGCAAATGTAAAAACTGGGGAACCTAGAACCTTTTGGGTGGAAAACTCTAAGCACTCAGTTTTCTCGGTGTTTACTCTCAGGTGGTTATTCTTTGTGTATATTTCTAAATTTTCTAAACATGTCTGTAACCCGATAGGTGTACTTGAGAACATAATTAGGTCGTCTGCAAACAAAAAATTACTTATGACTTATTATTCACAACTATAGGGTCGCATTCTCCAGTAAAGATTTTACGAATGCCATCTATAAATATTTTAAACAGGGTAGGGGAGATCGCACAGCCTTGCCATACCCCAATTATCGATAGTAGAGGCGGACCTCAGCACTTGGCAGTTTTACTAAGATAATAGCTTGTGGAGTACAAGGACTGTGTAAAATTTCAAGTATTTTACCAGTTACACCACATTTACGTAAATTGTTAAACACTGTACGGTGTCAAAGGTTTTCCTGAAGTCAACAAAATCTGCAAATAGAGGTCTTTTTCTCGTTTGCACTGACGGAAAATATTTTTGAGAACAAATGCACAGTCGCTCGTGCTACGGTGTTCAGGAAATCCAAATTGGTTGTCGTTTTTTAGCCGGTTATCTTCAAGAAAATCATTTATCCGGTTATTTATAATTTTGTTTATTAATTTCCCGACAGCAGAGCTGACAGCAATGGCTCTTCTGTTGTTAGGGTCGTGTCGGTTACTCTTTTTGTAAAGTAGCCTTAGGGTGGACTTACTCCAATCAGATGGATAATGATCAGATTCGAGGACTTGGTTAAACAACTTGACTGTTTCGTCTAGTATGTAGAGTATTACAGTTTTTAGGAGTTCGTTGGATATATTGTCGGGGCCTGGAAACATTTTAGTTTTTATTTGTCGGAGTGCTTTCCTGATTTCCCCCGGGGATATTATGTCACAGTTTACTATTTGGGCTTTACTTTCAGCGCTCTGTGTTGGGGAAACAGTTTGTCAAAGAAAAGAACAGCGGTGTCCACAAAATCATTGAACTGGCTGGCGATTGTGTGTTAGAAAGATAGTATCAATGCAGTGTACATGTATGTCCTGCAGGCTATTGCCTTTTTCTCCTTCACCATCCCATCTCAACTCACCTCCAAGATCCCATAGAGTCACTCCAAGTGTTCTAAGGATGACTTAATATTG
Organism: Pictodentalium vernedei; assembly: GCA_031216915.1. Classification (NCBI taxonomy): domain Eukaryota; kingdom Metazoa; phylum Mollusca; class Scaphopoda; order Dentaliida; family Dentaliidae; genus Pictodentalium; species Pictodentalium vernedei. The sequence continues at coordinate 63,765,616 of CM062297.1, forward strand.
CTAGCTTTTGTTGTAAATTGCACGAGTGGCAAAAAACATTGACAACATTGTGTCAGGGAGCTACACCCTACATATCTACTCAAGTTAGTGAATATAATTGAGCTTATTAACCTGCCCTAAAACACTATAAGATATAATTTAGAATAATTAGGCACCATTCAATTATTTTAGATATGAAGTATTCATCCTATTTATAACTGGCTTTGCTCGAAATCTGCTCTATTAAAAAAAAATTGTGAAATATCTCCCTTTTGTGTTGCTAGAAAAAATGGAATAGCTGAAAAGGATCAGTAATATGACTAAAAAACTGGACATGTTTGTGTTAAGGATTCATTTTAGGAGGTTGAACAGGGTTGAAGGGGGTGTGTCCCCCACATGAAAAGAAAAAAAAAGTTCCTTCCAAAAATGGGGTGGTGAGTGCTCTTAAGGCGAAAAAAAGTGTTTTCAGCCCTGTGAAGGGGAATTTTTTCCAGAACCCAGCCTACCCCTGTTCTTTTCGGAAAAAAGGATTCCTTATCGTACAAGAAACTTTATTCTTCTCCATTCTCTTGAACTTCAGTCTTCTCCAGTTTGTTTTTGGTGGGATCTGACTTTAGAATCTCTTGTTTTCAGGCCATTTCGTCGCTTAATTTATCGTAAGCAGTTTGAGTGGAAACTTCGGTATTCTTCAGATCGTTCCTGACGGGAGCCGTCTTTGGCATTTCTTTCGTTAGCTTGTTTACACTTTGATTGGCATGTTCGTTTTTCCGAATGAGCTTTTGGATCTTCGTCTCCATCTCTAACCATCGACACGTACCATAAGATGGCTCCACACATTTTTCTTCTTTTCCATAAAATCTGTGCTGTCTAGGTTTCTCCTACGTGTACACTACGATTTCACTTGAACCAATTCCCAGGAAGTCGGCTTCAATCCGGAATCGTTCTTGAAGATCTCAATGTGTAAGCCATCTTTGAATCTGAGCACTGTTGTTGATACAGACATCTTTACTCTTCGGAATTTAGAACACAAACGAGCTAAAACAACAGTAAACCAAAGAGAGGCGGTGGTTTAAGATTTCAAAGAGTGTGTCGATAAAGGCTGGGGGTGGGGGTTGGGGGTTCTGTTTAATATGTTATTTCGTCTTCGCCCGGAGAATAAAAGTTTTACATTTTCAGGTGATGTCAGTGGTGAGTATCGGGACCGTGAGATTCTCATCATTGCCAGGTTCCAGTGTTGGGGGGGAGATTACGTTTGAAACATTGTTTATTGTGATTTTCAGACTCATCAATTTCATCTTTGAAGATAACACCTTCGTGTGTTTATGAATTTCCTTAAGTAATTCGACAAAATTGTCTGCCTTTGCCTTGCCGTCGTGATCTTCTGTGCCGTCGGTCCGTTCGAGGGGGAAGCCTTTTAAGCTTTCGTTTTTTTTTTTGTCCTGTTAACAATTTAAAGCGGTCCCCAAACTTTTGCAGTTGTTTTATACTGGAGTTGTGGTTGTGGGAGGGGAAGGGGGGGGGGGGAGTAATGGAAAGTGTAGTGTCAGTTGTAATATCTGATTTTTTAGATAGTTAATCTGTAGGGCGTTATTATCTGGGCCTTTTTCGTTGCGGAACTGGTGATTGTTGGGCGCTGGATGGCTAAGGCTCGATGACATGTGAAGCGTTGCTGCTTCGTTTCTTGACCCTTCTTTGACCATTTTCTGTAATGCCTTTGTTTTATTAGGTTTCTGGTTTGGGGAGGTCAGAATAGACTGAGAATTTTCGATATCTGAGGCGGTGACGAGTTCGAATTCGGACTCACAGTCTGAACCCGTGTCATCGAATGGTCTTTTACCAGCGGTTTTGTTTGGGGTTTCCCTCGTTCCTCCGACGGGATCTGCTGAGACTCACCACTCTGAGTTTGCAGCAGCTGGGACAATATCAATTTAGTATTGGTGCCCCCCCCCCCCCCCCCAGGGAGGGGGGGGGGGGGCTTGGTCTCGGAGATCTCTATGATTTTCTTATCATGCCTTTTCGGTTGGTTAGGACTGACGACCCCAGCTCTTAGCTGTCAGCCACCGCAATGATAAGTGGTGGGGCTGTTGAGCTGGCAGTGGGGGTGTGGTTTGGGGAGATAACCTCCAGAATCTTTACATCCAAGGTGCCCAGTTTGGCTCTAAGCGCTGACTTTTTCTTCTCGTTCTCACTTTTTTCTCTCTTTCTGTCAGCCTTCTCCTTCCCTCTTTCTGCTGTGAATTCAGCCCCTACGTGTTCTGGCCTTGTTATCCTCCCGGAGTTGTCTAAGGAGGTCACGTTCTCTTTTTTCGTACTATCTTTCATTTTGCGGAGCTGCTTAGATAGGATTTCGAATTGCTCACATTTCCGCTCCTTTTCTGTTAAGGGTTGGTTACGGATTGCTTCATTTTTGGACTTTGGGTTCAATTTCTGCAGTATTCATGCATCTGTCAGAGAGATCGGCTTTGTCAGTCTGCACCAAGGCGGCGATCGATTTCTTCCAGGCTCCGGTGCTAGAAAAGCCAGAGAAACGTGTGAAAGAGGAGAGTCATCGATATCACCATTTCACTGAGGTATTGTTTAGTACTGAGTAAAATGTTGACAGTAGAACCCCACTACCACTGTTGTTATTACTAATGGTACTTTCGTTTTGCCTTTGCTTTATTTGCTCGCTCTTATCTCCATCTTTTTATCCCCATCCGTCTTAGTCTCCTTGGGATCTTTCTTGGTATCCTTTTTGAGTTCTTGTACAGAATATTTTGAGGATGACGTTTTAGTTTGAGATAGGATTGCATTGCGTCCGCTCTCTTCGGAGGTCAGAACACAGAAGAGTTTTGTGTCACTGGCAATCCCTTTTATAAATCAAAGGTATGTGACAGTACATCGAGTAACTTCCCTAAAATCCCCATTTCTGTATGACAGGGCTGCTACGATATGCTTCCCGAACGGTAAGATATTTATCACGATTCAATCTGCACAATACGATATACATCATGATATACATAATCTCTCATGTCATGCAAGTACAACTGTCAAATACTTTGAACAACATGTATTCATTTCCAGTAGCTTCCTTTTATTGAAATATTTTAAATGCATTCTTTAAACAATATGTAACTTCCCAAAGTGATGACCATTGGCATTCATTTATTTCAAGTTTTGATGTTATGACCCGTTTTCTGGTATTTTTGCCTTTCAGAACATATGTTCAAACAATTCAATCCCTTATAGCTTGTTTGACAGAGCTCTGTGAGCTCTGTCAAACAAGACATAATGGATTAATCAAATAGTTACTTTGCAAAACAACCTTTGGTTAACAGAATAATCCGGTATTATTTATTTATTTATTTATTGGTGTTTAAGGTGGTCATATACTTATGCACAGTGGCTAATCATGACCGTGACAGTTTTACGGGTGGAGGAAGCCGGAGTACCCGGAGAGAACCATCGAGCAACGACGAGCAGCTGCCAGCTCCCCCAACATCGTAACTCCGCACTGCAGCACAAGCAGGGTTAGATTGGTTGAAGACATGCGTACCATGGACGCGCAGTACGCCTTAGTACACGGCGTCATCGTGCCCCCATGTGGACAATCGGTGTTACGTGCCTTGTCCAAGGACACAACGTGGGAGTCCGAATCGATCGCTCAGACGGTCACCCATCCAATGATTAACAGGGCTTGACGTTGCTTAACTTCGGTGATCTGACGTGAACCGGTTACAACAACGCCACCGCGCCCCCAAATAATCCGGTGTTAATGGCACATTTATCATCCTCAATGCTGGGATGCAAAAAACAGGATTTCACTGAAAAAATCGACGTAATTGTTTTGCCTGATAGTATTTATATTTATTGTATCGCGATACACAGTGAACAACGATACATATTGAATCGAGAGCAATATATCGCGATTCAAGCGTATCACGATTAATTGTTGCAGCCCTACATGATGATCAGCCTTTTTTCCGAATAAGTTTATCCTTTGATAAGGTTAGCTCTGAATTTGGTGTTTGTATGGAATAAACGGTACTCTCACGGTTTGGTCAATGACAAATTATATCATGCATTGTATCAAATCACCATTAGTCGCCTTGACCGTGGTCTTGACTTAACCGTGGTTAGAGTGAGATGTAGTTTTCTATTTCTGTCCAGCCTTTCATTTTCAGTTTTCTTTGGATCTTCAAGTTTTCTTGTGCTCTTCAGAGCAAATGTTCTGTTTATACCTCCCCATGTTAAAGTTTTAACTAACGGCTTTTCAACAGTACAGTGCGGCCGCCGTGGACTGGCCAGTTTCTACGGGTGGGCAATATTTCCACGGACGCAATGATTTTAGATTCAAAACACTAATCATAGGAATAATCATAAAAATGTAATTAATGAAGCACAGGGTACAACCAAGTACTTCATTAATTATAATTTTACTGATGCTGATTATTATTACCTGTTAAACGCATGCGTAGACATCTCTGCCCACGCGTGGATTACGACCAGACCATGGCAACTGTACTGTACTTTCAGAGATGGATTACCTACCATGTCTTCACTCGGCGGTTGTCGTAGAATAAATGAGTAGTTGGTGTCCAGAAAATTCTATTCCCACCTCTCTCGGTGCTACAACAGGTGTAATCACTGATGAGAGAAAATCACATTTCCGTGATAGACTATTTTTTTGTATCCGTTGACGACGTTGAGACATTTTCGTAAATAAACAGCCTCAATACACTGTCGTACTCTCACAGTTAACCGGGCCCCAGTGTATTTAATGGTATTCGATCTTCGAGGATGTTCGAAGCGCATCTGCATAAACAGGTAATTAAATCTCCACGTTCTATTCTTATACTTCTTTATTTCGGTAAATCGGTCTTCAGCATTTCTCTATGTCTGGTCTTCATGTCTGAGTTCTTTTCTTCTTGGGAAATAATGGTCTTCGTGCCTCGGTCTGTTGTCTGATATAGAATACAGTACGGCCGCCGTGGACTGATCACTTTCCACGAAGTGGGCAGTATTTCCACGGACGCAACAATATTAGATTACAAACACTAATTATAGGAATAGTCATCAAACATTTAATAAATGAAGCACCGGGTACAACCCGGTGCTTCATTAATTAAAATTTTGCTGACGATTTTTATTACCTGGTAAACGAATGTGTGGACATCACTACCCACACGTGGATTACGACCACTCCACGGTGACTGTACTATACATCTTGGTACAATATCTGCAAGGAAACCTCTTTCAGAGATGCTCTTGTAGCAAAGATACTTCTCACGTGGTGTGGCCAATTATTATAGAACCCCGAAAACACCGTGGAACAGTATCTGCACCGAAACGGGAACATGTCTTCACAAGATGACGGTCAGGACACAAATGAAAGAGCAAGCAAACCGAAGGTTTTAGTGCACCGAAGGCGCACAGGGACGGTGTAGGGTAAACTAACCCCTTACGATCCCTTTAGCAGTACAATGGTACTTTCCACATCCAGCAGCCGCACATGAGGTGATAGTTGGTGGTTGTTAATCTGTTCTTCGAGTGTCCAAAGTTTTCCAGTTATATAATATGGCTCGTCGAGAATATCCACTTCCTTCATTGACAAGTTTACTCTGTCTTCGGAAGTTGAAGATAGTGATGGCTATAAGGGTAGTCCATATACACTCCGTGAGTTTGCATGAATGTGTCTGTATCTGTTCTATAGTTTCGCTGTCGGTGTGTCCGCAAATAGGTGTGATATGATGCTATCAGTGATGAGTTGGTCGAGACAAGGTCAAACTATGAGCGCCACACAGCAACGACGATGCTGGCATCTATTGGGGGGGGGGGGGGGGGGTATACTTATGCAGCAGGTAGTTTTTGCCTATCCGTTGGTTGCGGTTGATGCTCGGAGGGGCTACTCGTAGGGTGTGGTTTTGAACGCATTAGAGTTTGGTAAGGTTTGTTTTTGATTTTTTTATTATGAGTTCCTGAATCAGAGAACTGGTCGGATAACTGATTTATAGAGTTTCAATTAGGTATTTTTTGTTGGCACCCCAATACTTGCCTCTTATCTTTTTTAGGAGGTTAATTCTTTTTGGGGACTCTGGTTACAGTATATAAAATGTGGGTGTTTAGGGATAGTTTCTTATCGATAGCTATTCTTTGAAGTTTAGCCTCGTCGCAAGTTTCAAGTTTGGTGTTATATTGGTACAGGTTGATGGGTAGCACACTTAAGTTTTTTGTTATGATTAGTTTTGGGGTTGTATTAGGGTTAAGCTTGATGCACCACGTTGTACACCAGTCTTCAGGGTCCTCAAGGTCGTCTTGAAGTCGGCGCTTGATGATGACACTAGCAGTGTAGAGTCCTTTTTCTCCCCCATCTTTTTAATGACATATTGTCTATTATAATTCGTCGCCTGAGTGCTATAATGTCCTATTTCTCCCCCCCCCCCCCCACACACACACTATACGTGAAACATACGCATGTCCCGGGTGAGACAGCAGGGTGGGATATTTCTACACATTTATAATGTTATTATGACGTTATGCATATCGTATCAGTTTCTTGCTACCAACTAACTTATACTGACGTCATCGGAATGCAGTGTGATCAAAGTTTGATGCTCTAAAACTCTTCAACCCTCAAGCTGCCACCGTTCCTAATCGATTTCGTGGTATATAACCTTGGTATATACATAACTTGTGCATGCTCTTTCCGATGGCGTCATCAGTTTTTTTTCAAAACAACGAATACAAAATGAGTTGATTGACTCAGCACGTGACTCCCGATTACCTCTGGCTAACGTAATCGCTGCATGGTGGGGGAGGGGGGCAGTGGGAAGAAAAATCATCCTCGATGAGTCTGAAGGTGGGAATGAGGAAATTTCACCCTCGGGGCAAGATATTTGAACCAGACCCTCGGCAAGCCTCGGGTCTGGTGCAGATATCTTGCCCCACGGATGAGATTTCCCCATCCCACCTCCAGACTCATCGGGGATCATAATAGTCATCAGCGACCTTTAAGATTTCGACCTAGTTCTCACCCACTTTGTGGATGTCGTTTACATAATTAAAGAAGAGGAGTGGGGTGAAGACTGACCTCCCCTTCATCTGATACTTCGCGATTTACCCTTACTTTAATTTTCCGGTCAGTTAGGAAGAAGGATATAGATCGGAGTATTTTAAGGGGGTGGAGGTGGGGTGGGGTGGGGTTCATTTTAGCAGTTTTATACTTCATGCCGTTATGCCATACTGAGTCGAAGGCTTTTCCGACATCCAGTAGAACCGCTGTCCCAATTTCTTTCTTATCATATCAGCTGATAGACGTGTTCTAAGGCCTTCTTATGATTACGGTAGGCTCTTTTCCATATTGAAAAAGTTTATAGACTCAACAAGCGGGTTCTGAGTTTGTTGGTAATTGCGCGTTGAAATATGTTGTCCAAACAATTCAGAAGACTGATAGACTATCCGGTTTGGAGATCATCACGCCCACGGTTATTTTCGCACATTTTAGAAAATAAACAAATGAGCGGCAGTTGTTTAGGATTTCAGTAAATCTCTCGATAAAGGGAGGGTGAGGGATGGGGTCTGTTTAAGGATTTTTTATGCGATTTCGTCTTCATCGGGTGAAGAGGAATTTTTGCATTTACGAATGATATCCTTGAGTTAATTGGCCAGGGTTGGGACCGCGAGGTAAAGTTCCGTTCAAAGATTTGTTTGTTATGGCCTACAAACTCTTCGTCTTCCTCTTCGAAGTCGTCATCGAAGTTAAAACCATCGTGAGTTTTGTGCGTTTCCTCGAGTAATTCGGAATATTATGATCCCCGATGAGTCTGGAGGTGGGATGGGGAAATCTCACCCGAGGGGCAAGATATTTGAACCAGACCCGAGGCTTGCCGAGGGTCTGGTTCAAATATCTTGCCCCGAGGGTGAGATTTCACCCTTCTCACCTTCAGACTCATCGAGGATGATTTTTCTCCCCCCATCATGCAGCGATTACGTTAGCCAGAGGTAATCGGGAGTCACGGGCTGATTCAATCAACTCATTTTGTATTCGTTGTTTTGAGAAACTGATGACACCATCAGAAAGAGCATGCACAAGTTATGTATATACCAAAGATATATACCACGAAATCGATTAGGAACGGCGGGAGCTTGAGGGTTGAAGAGTTTTAGAGCATCGAACTTTGATCACACTGCATTCCGATGACGTCAATGTGAATTAGTTGGTAGCAAGAAACTGATATGATATGCATAACGTCATAATAACGTTATAAATGTATAACGTCACGTGGGTGGGGTGGGATACATCTGTCTCTCCCTGCTATCTCACCCGGGACACACGTGTGTTACACATGCAGTGGGGGGGGGAGAAAAGATATTGACTGACCGGCCTTTGGTTTGTCATCAAGGACTTTGTGTCATCGGCCCAATAGAGTAAGGACCTATTTGATCTTTTGCTTTTCTGTCCCGTTAACAGTTTTAAAACTACCCCAAAGCTCTCTGGGCTCGTGTTGGCTGTTCAGTTTTCCACCGATCGCGATTTTCGTTTTTCCTTGCCCGTTTTCCTTCGACGCGAAGACGATTATAAATGGTTTAAGATTCGGCTCTTTTATTATTCTTTTATTAGGTTCGGTATTATAGGTTCTAAAGGCATTTTTCTTTGTTCTTTTATTATTTCCATCATTTTAGCTGAGATCAGGGCTGGGAGGAGTTAAAATTTTCTTTAACACGTTAACGTGTTAAATAATTCTGCGTTAACGTGTTAATGACGTTAAATGTTAAAATAAACAAAATTGTAGTTTTACAGACCAATTCCTGCCATTTTTATTGATTTGAACTTGAATATGATTGAACTCACGTACACTACGTCCCTTGAGTTCCAATGTGTTCTATGTGCCTACTGGCAGCCTACTGGCACATAGAACACATTGGAACTCAGGGGACGAGTAGTTAATATAGTTCTCTCAGGTTATCGTAAATTCTAACATTCAGCGATGTTTTCATGCAAGAAAACAATCGCTGCGGCCGTATGCTTAGAAAGAGACATCCGCCGTTGCTTGAATACCAATCCGTACATGGAAAATAGGCGTTCCGATGAAGCTGATGTTGTTGGTATCGCCAAATATCCGCCGGCCAACTTCGCCAACGTTGAAAGGAGGGCTTCACAGTCTCTCCACCAAATCAACGGGCCGCCTAATTAACCACGCAATGCTACATAATAGATGCTTATTGACGTTGTTAGGTTCTGCGTCGTTCGTGTCGTTTAGCTTAGGTAATTGATATTGGGTGTGGCAATGTTACTGTTGAGGCTATCATATATGAAGTTACGCGCGGCATGACTATGAAAGGGTCGACAATGCGACAAAGTTTCAATTAACTGAGTGAAACGAAAGAATATGAGTCACGATGAGTACAAAAGCATTTCTGATGCACCCTAACAAACTTCACAGTTAAATGTTAATAACTTAGCTAAATTTTTTTAACTTTGTTAAAATAATTTAACACGTTAACGTTTGAAGCGTTAACTGCTCCCAGCCCTGGCTGAGATGCAGTATTTGCTCGAGATAAATAGTCAAAGAACTGCAGATCACCCCTATTTATACCTTCACAGTCGAAGTCCTCTGATGATGCGTGAAGTCAGAAAGATATCCTCTGAAAGTTTTCATCCAAGTGTATTCCCCAATACAGTACGGGCGCCGTGGACTGGTCACTTTCCACGAGTGTGAAATATTTCCATGGACAACATACTATTAGTTTCCAAACACTTATTATAGGAATAATCATCAAATAATTCAATTAAAACCCTTTACCTAACATGAAAAGCGGACGACACTTGCAAAAAAAAAAATCTTGAATAACTAATTTTTTTCATTTTTTGTCTCAAAAACATAGGTTATGACCCCTCGTTGGAACGAGCTCGTCGAGCTCGTTCCAACGAGGGGTCATAACCTATGTTTTTGAGACAAAAAATGAAAAAAATAATGAAAATTAATTGACGATTTTTGAAAATAGCGCTGGCCGGTTTTGGCCGTTACGTTGGGTAAAGGGTTAATGAAACACCGGGTACAACCCAGTGCTTCTTTAATTAAAATTTTGTTGACTATGATTTTTATTACCTGGCGAACGCATGCGTGGACGTCACTGTCCACGCGTCGACTACCACCACTCCACGGCGACTGTACTGTAGTATAGGCTATCGCGTCGCAAGTATCCTCCAATACCGAGATGAACAGAAGAGCCATACGCACAATTACACGTAGAAACAAATGCTCTAATTGCTCTCTGGGTCATTCGATGAAATCAGCATCCAAGTTCTCCCATAGCCCACTTACAGAGGGGCATTTTTAGGTTACTGAATCCCTTTTTTCGAAATGAGTGCAATTGTAGGAGTATTAATTCCTATGATCAATTGGTCTCATTGCTCGTTAACTCATTCAATGACATCATCATCCACGTTTGTCGGCACCCCACTTTCAGAATCCGTTTTATCCCAGAAATGAGTCGAAGAGTCGTAAGAGAAATTATTCATAGCAGTTCTTAAGCTCAATCGAATAGTTAGAAGCCAAACGTTTCACCAGAGGGAGATAACTGCGTATGATTAGAAAGTTGACGGGGTTTTGGTGAATGAAGTGATCTGATTAGTTTGTTAGTTGCAGTAAAATGAACTGATTGGAAGATCTGGATAAAATAAACAAGAACAGGGGTACCCGGAATGGAGTTAGTACTAGTCACAACAGACCAGAAAAGCTAAAAAATAGTAAAAATAATCTAAAATTGTTCCAACTGAAAAACTCTTCTACGCTGTTGGAGTATACTCCTGAACAATCGAATAAGATTGGGTAGACAGGCAATATAACATAGCTTATAAATACATATAGCAGAGGATTCCGAATTGAATCGAACGCATCCATAGAAGACACCTCTCTATATTCGAAGCGTTTCAGGCCCATAATAACCACGTGCCATCGAAGATGGCGACCTGGATAGGTAGAAACCGAGGATTCTGGGTGAATCCAAGCCAAATAAACAACTGTCATGTTGTTTGTGGAATTTAGATTTACTCTTATTCAATCGTTCAAACACTCCGAACACACCCCACTATATTAGAAGCCTTTGAGGCTCGCAGCAACCGTGTGCCATGATAGAAACCATGGTGGTGGCCTGCTTGATACGAAATGTGCAACGGAAACACGTGTAACCCTAACAACACGCGCCGCGCATGCGCACTAATACTATATATCACTATGGTAATGACGCTACAGCGTGAAAGAATGACCAAGACAACTCCACATTACGTAACAGGGGGTACGTGATTATGACGTCACATGAGATGCCCCGATGAGATCCCATTAAAAGGGGTTTATTCACCTCCCTGATACTACTTACATTTGCCGCCATTCTTCAAAAACAGATGAGCTTAATCCGCAACTCCCCTTTTACCACTTCATGTTCGAGAAAGATGTTTAGATGAGATTCTGCTGCACCAACTTCCACAGTTTTATGGAAAGAGTGACACAAGAAAATGAGACTTCACCGGGCGTAACTGACGGCGCTGTTCACAAAAACGTCATTATTTTTCAAGTTTTGCCAACAGAAAAAAACGCCAGCCTTCTTCACAAAAACGCAACAAAATATAGCTTGTAATTGGCTCGTCGAGCTACACTAGTAGGCAAATTACAGCTTTTAGACAAACATTGCTCGTTAACCGATACTGTTGGGCTCAAATAAAAATGAAAATTTGTAGTAATTCAAAACAATATCGATAACTGAGTCGACATAAGTTTTTTGTCACTAATGAACAGCCTGAACAGCAAAAGTCCGATACGCAAACAAATCAACAGTTGCAGATACCTTAAAAATTATCGAAAAACCAATCGTAAAAGAGGGTATTGTATTATGTTTAATGAATCAATCGTCCGAATGCTTCCATAAAAAATCGTTATACTCTGAGATCCACGTGTCATCAAAGCAACGGTAAATGGTATGTCAACAACAATCAATTGATAGTTGTGCTTTTTTCTCTTTGATGATTGTGGTGTTCCTTTCTGCAGCTGTCACTATGTGGAGTTGAGAAAAACAATATTTGGCTGGACATCTTTTCAGAGGCCGTCGCTGATTGATTCAAGCTTCATCTTTCCGAATTTGACCAATGACCAATGAGTAGAAAATTCACCAATAATTCCCCAAATGTGTTTTCTTCTGAGATTAGAAATTTCTGTGGACTAGAATCGGTGGGCGAAACGAAACAAAACAAAACAGGCTTCTCATATTCCATGAGCGGATCTAACCCTTGAATGGAGGGAGGGGGGGGGGGGGGAGGGAGCGTATAACAAGCACGGTTGGGACTCCATTACCAGGAGTTTTGGGGGAGCAGCTAGTGTTAAATGCCCATAGGAACCGGGGCTTTGGGGGAACAACCATTTCCGGTGCAAAACTTCGGCTCCATCCAGCTTGATCCGGCATGTGGTATACATACTACATATGTAGTATGCTATGGTAATTATAGTGATATATACATGGCTGTGGTTTACGGTGTATAGTATGGGTGCGTGATGAAACATTTATGGGAAAGGTGAGATTTTTCTTGAAGGTTTTCCCCGCGAAACGCTTGAGGTTGCCAATGACGTTGTTCGCTGTTGCTGTCCACTGTACAATCCGACATTACGTTGTTCGGTTCAGGGTGTATCGGGCTTCTCGTACAAGAGGACTATAGTTGCATAGTATGTGCGTTATATACTCCTGAAGGTCCTCTGTAAGACGTTGGTACTGCTATTCCACCTAATGCTTTATACTATCCTATGACTGGTAGACGTAGTACGTAATGCTATGCCAGGCGGTATTATGCAGTGGGTGGTGGTAAAGCATGGTCGTTTAGTGCGGAATTGAGAGGTAGCCCCTGGTAGTTTAGAATAGTAGTATAGGATGTACTGTCTGTACCTCTGTTGGCTTACTGTTAGCAGTAATACTATTGAGGCACCCAAGGCCTTATACTGTCCTACAGTTGGTATTGGTAGTCTGTTATACAAGGCCAAGTGGTATTGTGGGGGTGGGGTGGGGGTAATGCATTGTTGTCTAGTGCGGGCGTGTGGGGTGAACGGTCTCTATCCCTGTCGGTCTACTGTTTGTCTTTGGTACTACTAACTCATTGAATGTGTTTTACCATCGGCGTTAGTATAGGTAATGTATAGTGCTAAGCCATGTGGCATTGCGCGGTAGTCCTTGGTAGTTTAGAATGGTAGTATAAGAAGTACACTCTGTACCCATGTTGGTATTTTGTTAACCCTTAGTACTATTAACCCACCCAACACGTTATGTGGTCCTATACTTGTTATTTGGTAGTATGTAGTGCTAGGTAATGCAATATAATGCTTGGTTGTGTGGTGTTGCAGTGTAGGATGAACAGACTGTACCTCATAAGTCTTCTATTAGCCTTTAATACCAATATCCATCTAATGTGTTGTGCTGATTCACAGTTGATATACGTAGTGCGCAATGCTAGGCCAAACAGTATTATGGTGGTGGGGTGGGGATAATGCGTGATCGTCTAGTGCGGTAGTATACAGTATCCGATATTTAGCCCCTAGTGGTCTATTATTAGCCCCAGAGAACCATCTAATGCTTTGTACTGTCCTATGGGTAGTTTGGAATGCTCGATAATGAGATTGCAGGGTATATGCTTGGTTTCTAGTATCATAGTAGGGTATAGGTTGTCTTATGGACATTCCAAGACTTGGCTGATGGTAGAAGTCGTGATCTGTGATAGCCAGCAAGCCCGTATTAGTATGACAAGTCAGTAGTAATAGTAGAAGACTGTATGGTGGTAGAAGACTATAGTATTGAGTGACTACATCAGAACTTAGGACAGATGGTAATGTGTATGGACAAGTAGTGTTCTTGGACCTATGAGGTGTGGGGTGGTCAGGAAACCAGCTGCCGATCGGATGCTGCGAGCTGTTTTAGAGCTTGGTATCCACTTTGCACTTGCAGCACCCCACTTTCGGCACCCTACTTTCGGCACCCCATTTTTAGGAGAGTGGCCAAAGAGTCGCAAGATCAATTACTCATTGAGCAAATGCTCTCATGTCTCTTTAGTGCATTCGATGAAATCATCATCCATGTTTTTCGGCACCCCACTTACAGAATCCCTTTAGGACATAGAACCACTTTTTTATGAAATGAGTCGACTCTTCGGCTTAAAAGGGGTTATACGTCCTAAAGGGGGTTCTATAAATAGGGTGCCAAAAAGCGTGGATGATTACCAATACCTATATCAATCATAGGATAGTATAAAGCATAAGGTTAGGTGAATCAGTATAACCAAGGACTAATAGGGAACCTAAAGGGGCATAGCGCCCATACTATACTACTATGGCCCTCTTGTACAAAAAGCCCGACACACTCTGCCCCGTCCAATGTCTTATTGTGCCAGCTAATGAAATTCGCCAATCACAGCCACCGAATAGTGGGACGGTACTGAGTCGTATTGGGTCACCTGCAGCCCGAGGTGACCTAATACGAAACTAATATTAGGTCAGTACCGCCATTTGGTTTCGACGTGGAAATTCCTCACCTCGCGGTGCTTTTATATCCATATTGAAGAAATTGCAGTACAATCAAACGTTCCCCCGTGTCTATATGTCTCATTTTCTCTCGTTTTATAATAAATTTATTGTGAAATTTATTTTCTAAATGTAAATTTAATTATTTGAAGTGAGAAATACTACTGTATTCGATCTACCGATAACGGATAAGTCGGCCTGGCCCTAACTTGACATAGGGTCTAAGCTTATTGGGGCTAACACACAACAGTTTGGGTACGGTGTTCGCCTTGATATTTTAAAAGCTTTAGAAAAAATATATAACCCATAAATGCGTTGTTAGAAAGTTGAAAAATATATATAGTGTGAATAAATAAACTGAGAAAAACAATGTAGTCCCCATTACACCCACGGCAAAGCGTCTTCGTTTTCGCGCACAGACACATGACACAATTGTTGATTGCATAATTCACTTGTGAAGTTATCGTTTATAATCAACCCCGGAAATCCCAGTAAATCACACTTTGGAAAGTAATAAACGCTCACATTCATCGGGGAAAAAATTCTAAAAAGCCAGCTCCTGTATTTTTATACTACTCTACAGGAAAATGCCAGAGGTTTGTGAAATGATGCGCGTATCGAAATCAAGGCGCTAACATGTCGAAATTTGAATCTGTATGAAATCCTCATACTCTTATTGTTAAATTCAATGACAGCTAAAGGAAAGTAAGGGGAGCTAACTTTCCCGTAAATCTCTCCCACTGACGAAAATTGTCAGCCATGCGCCCAGTGTTGTTCTCACCCCTCTCCCATCCCTGTTCTCTGCCTTTGTTTGTATCTTTAGAAGTTGGAAGAAAGACAGCCAATCTGGCTATGCCATCCTCCTACTGTGTATATTTTCGATACTGTTTTGTACAGTTTTGTATGCAAGAAAAATTTTGTAGAATTTTTATAACGTAAAACAAAATATCTATTAATCTACATATCTGTGTATACACATTTTTTGCGCCCACTCACTATACACTACAGTCGCCGTGGACTGTTCATAATCCACGCGTGGACAATCATGTCCACGCATGCGTTTACCAGGTAATAAAATCAACATCAGCAAATTTTTAATTAATGAATCGCCGGTGTAAAAGGAATGGAAGTCCGTAGGAACGTTAGTCCCTCTGGACTATTATTCCGCGGAATTATAGTCCTAGGTCTAACATTTCTAGGAATAGTAGTCCGCCGGACTACTATTCCTAGAAATGTTAGACCCAGGACTATAATTCCGCGGAATAATAGTCCAGAGGGACTAACGTTCCTACGGACTTCCATTCCTTTTACACAACGTTATAATTATAGTCCTAGGTCTAACATTTCTAGGAATAGTAGTCCGCCGGACTACTATTCCTAGAAATGTTAGACCCAGGACTATAATTCCGCGGAATAATAGACCAGAGGGACTAACGTTCCTACGGACTTCCATTCCTTTTACACCGGGTTGTGTACCCGATGCTTCATCAATAACATTTTTGATGATTATTCTCACAATTAGTGTTTCGTGGATACATTGCTTACCCTTGGAAAGTGACCAATCCACGACGGCCGTACTGTATCATCGTCGGCAATCACTCAACCCTCCCAATTCCCCCCTCCAAATAAAACAATATACACCCTCTCTATTATGTCAACCGGATCAATTAACCAATGTCCGGTAAAAGCCAGTAGCGTTGGACTGAGGAATACACCGACAAAAATGGATAACTAACAGTGACCCGGTATTAATTCAATGTACCAACACTGGCGGTATAATAATTGCTAATGAGATGTTGGATTACTCCCCCTGCACCACTACCCTTCTGCTTTTGTAAACAAATGAATGACGATAGGAAAATTTAACGAAAATGTGAATCGCTTTGTAAACACAACTGATGATGACATTTCGGAGACAAAATGGCATAATAAATACGTTACGGGAAGTTTAGTTGACGGATACTCTGTCACATGAGGTTCAGTGAAAATAACAGTAGATGAGGCTTTAGCCGAGGCTAATATTATTCTCGCCGAGCCTTATGTGACACTGTATTAGCCAACTAAATATCCCCTAACTTACAATATACTACCATGACAAACAAGAACGAAAAAAATGCCTCTTTGCAGAATTATGAATAATCCTGCACCAGAATTGTGCACTCAACACAATATTAGTTTATAGACATTTTCCTATAATATGTTATTTGATGGACTTTGATCACCTTTGTATTACGAAGACCATCATGTTTGTTTTATGAAAAAAGGAAAAAGATAAATTACTTCAGACAGGAAACTGTCGAAGTGATTGGTAATATACTAACACGTTCTTTATAACAATAAAATGTTTTCAAATGAATCTGCTGTGATGGAGGTCTTTGTATTCATAACCTTATATTAGTAGTCTGATAACCGCTTTATTTTTTCTCGCATTGATGGCACTCAGCACCCGACACACTTAAGCTACTTGCACATCGATGATTCATAAAAAAAACTATTTCGAAATCAAGACTGAGCTAAGAGCAGTGGCCAAACTGTGGGGTGGGTGGAGGTGTACAGTACGGCCGCCGTGGACTGATCACTTTCCACCGATGGGAATATTTCCACAGCCGCAATTATATTAGATTCCAAACACATATTATAGGAATAATCCTCAAAATTTTTATTCATGAAGCACCGGGTACAACCCGGTGGCTCATTAATTAAAGTTCTGCTTGATTACAAATTTTATTACCTGGTGAACGCATGCGTGAACAGCACTGTCCACGCGTGGATTACGACCTGTCAGTCCGGAGTGGGGGTGGCGAGGGGGTGGGGTGGAGGTGCTGTAACACCCCCAATAATTTTCCAGTTTGAACATGCTCATATGGATTGACGTCTTTCACATCACTTCACTCTTGCCGGAAATCATGTACTTTCTTCATCTTGCGTCACATGCGCAGTCGGGCTCATGCAAACTGGAGTCTATACAGTGGCGTAACGCCCATACAACGAGGTTAGGTGGGTCTCCTAAGGACCCCTAACAATTGCATGGGTCCCCAACAATTCCAACATTGAAGGAAAAATCATAATTAAGAGTCTCAAAACAGTGTAGTAGTAGAAGCACTGAGGTTAGACAGCTTGCATAAAGAATCGGACCGATATTCTCTGAAACCAATTACGGGGTTGTGTATGTGGTACATGACAACATGAGACAGCAGTTCAAATTTTGATTTTAATTCATTTACAAACGTGTATGCATTCTGTACAAGTTGTTACGTCAAATCGTCGAAGCACTATCCGAAACCATCCAATGCCAACCTTCTCGGTTAAGGTGCTGAAGGAACAAACACAGAAACGAACGAAAGGACGAACGAAAATCGCCATCAGAAAGATTTTAATTAATGAAGCACTGGGTTGTACCCGGTGCTTCATTAATTAAACTTTTGTCTATTGCTCTTATGATTAGTGTTTGGAATCTAATATTATTGCGTCTGCGAAAATATTGCCCACCCGTGGAACGTGACCAATATACGACGGTCATACTGTAGCCACTAACCATCACTAGAACTTTTTAAGCTAGTCAAGGCCCGATGGATATTCTACTGAATAGAATGTTTGCACCCAGTGTCCCAGTCAGTGTGCGAGAATATTTAAGGAATAGTGAATGGCTTGGAGTTGACTACGCCCATATAGTGCCCAGTGAGGTGGTGTAGTTCCCGACGCGAAGCGGAAGGAACTACACCACCTCACTGGGCACTATATGGACGTAGTCAACGACAAGACATGCACTGATCCTTATACTATATCGATCACCCATCAAGAAAAACATCTGTCCAATTTGTTAATCTATTACCAAGGTAGCAGCCCTACCAACCAGCGTTATATAGAAAAAAAATACCATGTAGTCAAATCGTTTGTAGTTTAAATCACAATTTTAAGCTATCATTCTCGGTTCGAAACGCTGACTTGGATTATTGATATGAGCAGAAGACAAATTTTGAAACGGTCGGCAAGGGTAAACAAAACATTTCCCCAAACGGAACTGTGTATTCTAGAATCGCGCAACTCGCGAATGAAAGCTAAAATTTTCGAAATTTTACAACGCAGTTTGATAATTGCCACACATTTGTCACACACATACATTACCGAATGGGTCAGTACGGGATACAAAACTCCGAAGATTCAAATGAATTCCATTATTTATTTGTTTACTGCCCAAAACATACAATTAAAAAGCGAAATAATATGAGCAGCGAAACAAACGATTTTTCATATCCGGACGCGTTCTCATGAAAGTTGCGCCCAGGTATGGATCATTCTCTTCGAAACGAGATATGGATCATCTTCTCAAGGAATAAAATGAACGCCTCGGAAAATGTGACTTCAACAATGGAAAAGCGATACATTTTTCCACAATGATTTCTTTCCGGGTCGTTTTGTGGATGTTGTGCCTCTATGAATCGATATTTAAATTCAGCGTGATTAGTTTTATTCGCCCAGTATGAAAAGAAAACAGATATAGTAGTGTGCTAAAAATAGAAAACGTGTAGTGTCTGGGTGTAGTGCCTGGTCAGTTCTGTGGATGCAACGAAATAGGGGTGCAGCATTCGTCCAATCAGGAGCCTAGAATTCCCGCACACAAACATAATAAAACCGTTCTCCTCGTCGGCAATACACTCTTGCCCTACCATCAGCGCGCCGTAGACAAAATCGTGATTCATCACTAAAAACAACTGTACTCCAACGCTGCTGAGTTCAGCGAACATGCTGACGTACCCAATCCATTCTGACGTTGGGTAAGACTTAGTCCATTGTATGGACGCCTACTGTGGATACCGTGTTCAGCGAGTCTGTTGCGGACAGTTTGTGCACTAATTCTATTGTTAGTTCTACCAGGAGTAATTGCTGCTGTCCTCGTCGCCGGGAGGAAGCGATCCCGCAAGTGAGACGTCCTGATGTGTCGGTCTTGTGCAGGGGTCGTAACTCTTGGTCGACCTGAACGCGCTCAGTCGGCAGTAGATCCAATGGTTCCATACCTTCCAATGAGACGGTAAATAATGGCAACAGTGACTCCAAAATCAGCATCGAGCTCATCTGGAGGTATCCCAGCCTCATGCATACCAATGGCACGCAACTTCTGATTTTCGGTTAACCTTGGCATTGTTTAAAATGTCGGAAGACAAAAACTCGCGCGTTTTCTCAATAACCCAGGCTCTCTAGCACAACATAACACTGAGACAAATCGGTGTTCCTTACCACTTGTATGCTGATGACACTCAGTTTTATTTGTCACTAGACCCTTCAATTGGATCTGACCCTATTGCTTCAGTTTCGATGATGGAAGGTTGTGTACACAAGGTTAGGGACTGGATGGCCTGTCATAGACTTAATATGAATGACGATAAGACCGAGGTACTAGTCATATCGCGTTCAAAGAGTCCATCAAATTTGCAAATCAAGTCACTTGTTATCGGAAATTCCACACAAAATGTATCAAACAGTGCTCGTAACATTGGTGTGATATTTGACTCTCATCTATCAATGGAGGAAAATGTCAATACTATTTGCAAGCGCTGTTTCATGCAAATTAGGAACCTGAGCTATCTTCGTTGTTACCTCTCCACTACGTCATTGGAAACTGTAGTTCATGCTTTTATTTCATCCCACTTGGATTTTTCCAACTCACTTCTTATTGGGTTGCCACAGTCATATGTATCAAAACTACAGAATATTCAAAATACAGCTGCACGTATCATCACAGGCTCTAAACGCTATGATCATATAACACCACTACTAAAAAAATTGCACTGGCTCCCTGTACGACAGCGGATTATTTTCTAAATCTTGTGTTTGGTATTTAAGTGCATTCATGGCTCGGCACCTAACTACTTACAAGACCTTCTGGCCATTAAAAAACCTGAAAGGAACTTGCGCGCCTCCTCACAAGTCAAGCTTCAGATGCCCCTCTCTAGGTCCACTTTTGTAAATAACAGAGCTTTCTCTTTCGCTGGACCTGCACTTTGGAATAATTTACCAGTTCAGGTTCAGGGATCGAAAGATCTCAACCAAAATCACATCTTTTCAGAGAGGCTTTTGACAGTATTTAACCTGCTGACCTTCACACCTTTCTCAGTCTGTATATTGCCTTGATAGTCACGAGCTCATTGTTTATTTAACCCTTTACCCAACGTAACGGCCAAAACCGGCCAGCGCTATTCTCAAATATCGCCAATTAATTTTCAAAATATTTTCATTTTTTGTCTCAAAAACATAGGTTATGACCCCTCGTTGGAACGAGCTCGTCGAGCTCGTTCCAACGAGGGGTCATAACCTATGTTTTTGAGACAAAAAAATGAAAAAAATTAGTTATTCAAGAATTATTTTTGCAAGTGTCGTCTGCTTTTCAGGTTACATGTAGGTAAAGGGTTGAATAATCAACAAGCATACTCAATTTGCTTCTATTTTGGTTCTCCAATTTACCAATTTTCACTCATTTTCCTTCGTTTGGGAGGTCAAATGCTATAGCCCCCCCCCCCCCCCCCCCCTGTCGGAGAGGTCATAACCTATGTTTTTGAGACAAAAAATGAAAAAAAATTAGTTATTCAAGAATTTTTTTTGCAAGTGTTGTCTGCTTTTCATGTTAGGTAAAGGGTTAACTGTTCAGCGTTTTAGAGCACTTTGTGATTTTACGCTTTATAAAATTTCCTTATTATTCAAGGGGGGGGGGGGGTCTGGAAAAAAGTCCCATACACGAGGCTGAAAAAAATTTTTTCTGCCCCAACACCACCCAGCACCCCATTTTGAGGAGGAAAAAATTTTTTTCCTTTTCTGAGAGGGGACCCACCCCCTAGTATCACCAAAACCCCGCGTTTGACACAACTTTTTCCTAGGTTTCACATGTAATTATACTTCCATTTAATTAACTTGATACATTCCCTGTAGCTGCTTGTTTAATTCAGCTTTAACCCTTTAACCTAGACAGGAATAAAATGATACTTTCAAATACCAAGGAGTTTTTCATTTTTTGTCTTAAAAAGATAGCTTATGATCCTTCATTGTAAGAAGCCTGACAAGCTAGTTTCAATAGGACTGATAAGCTATGTTTTTGAGACACAAAACTGCACATAAAAGGAAATGTAAAAAAAATCTGGATTTTCTTTGTAGATAGCTTTGGCCGCTTATGATTGATAGTTTGAGTAAAAGCTGGTAAAGGGTTAAACTTTAATACTCTGAGATGTTTGTCTTTGTATGAAATGTCATTCAGTCTTGAGTTTCTAATAGATTTTTCTTATTTTCTAAGGAGTAACTATAATCAATAATGTCTGACCAAACTGATGTGCCGAAGAAGACAAAATCAACGTTAACTCTCAAAAGCAAACATTGTTCCAACATTTTTGAAAATTGTTTCTTCAAAATATTGATATGTCAATGTGTGTGAGCTGATTATTTCATTGACAGTTGTTGCTGTGTTCAATGTAGCAATCCAGTATGTATGCTAGGGTGAGCTTCTCGTTGTCTAACTTATCATTATGATAAAACATTTAGTTGAAACTGACAAAAATCCTGGTCAAGCCAACTCGTGTTCTTATTCATGAAAATTGCCATTATTGAACAATATTTGTGTTTCAACACATATAGGGTAGTTATTAGGCCACCCTACCCTACCCTTGATTTCCATTTATGAGGTTATTGCTCTGGCTGCCCCTCTGCATATAGTATAAGTGTCAAATATTGTTTTATATCAGATTTAAAATACAAAATAAGCATTATTTCATTGCAAGGAAAAAAGTCACTTTTTTCTCAGTCAGACCACCCACCCACTCCGGCTTCGTGTATAGGAAATTTTTCAAGACCCCCCCCCCCCCCCCCCCCCACCCCCTGTATTATTACTATTATAACACAAAGACAATCGTCGGTCACCCATTCAATTTGACATTCTCCGGTAGCGCGTGCTATTTTGAAATCCGTAGCAAAATTGTATATGGTTGGGTGGACAACAACATGTCATTAAACTCTTTGCATGACTTCTTGTCCACAAACATGCAACATTAGAACTATTATATTTCATCCTTTATGCTATTTTTTCACATTTGTTTCTATTGTACTTTCTTTTTGACTCAGTATATTTCAACCACATCATCAAGGCATGCCTTCGAAGGTGATGTACACACAGATAAATTTTGTTTCCACCGGGAACCAAAACTGGTTCGTCTGTTAGTTTTAATCTTATTTGTTTTACAAGGATTGACGAACAAGTTATGCAACTTATATTAACGCCTCTCTTTGGTCCAATGGCGTAGGTGTGTGGGATGACCTTCGTAGCGGCAACTTCGTGGCTTCGCTCTTCTCGAATACTACGAATGGATCTTTAGCCTGCACGGAGCGTGTCTCTCCGCACAGATGACAGCAATTTTACGTCCCCGCCCGATAGGAGGATACGCCATGACAGCATCAACCCCACAATTGATGCTAACATAGTGTTCAGATACCTCGAGAACTTTCTCCACCCGAGGATCGATCCCGGGACTTCTGGCACGAGAGACCAGCGCACTTATCCACTCGACCAACGCTCTCTTTTCTTCTGTTTGTCCTGGAAGGGGAAACAAATGTGGTTACAAGGAGCCAAACATACACACGTTTTAGTCCTACAATCTTTCACATTAACTAGACTGTACAGGCCTCTGGACATTGTATAATTTGTAAAATATAAAGCCATAGCACGTTTTCAATTGTTCCATCATCGCACACGATATTAAAATTTATTATTTTAATTATTGCTTTTTAAAGTTGTTAACCCTTTACCCAACGCAGACGATATCAAAAGTTATTATTTTAAAAATTAGTTTTTTAAATTTTTCAAAAAATTTCAACAAAACCGTATCATGTGACCCCTCGTTGGAACGAGCTCAACGAGCTCGTTCCAACGAGGGGTCACACGATATGGTTTTGTTGAAATTTTTTGAAATATAATATTTTTTCAACTGCTGAATTTGCATATTACGCGGGCGGATGCGGGCGATTCGTTGGGTAAATGGTTAAAAAAAATCGACAAAAATATATCAAGTGTCCCCTCATTGGAACGAGCGAGGGGTCACACGAATTTGGTTTGTTGGAATATACTGACAAATAGATTTGTTTTCAGCTGCGTCATTTGTTAATTACGCGGGTGTATTGGGCCGACTCATCGAGCAAAGGGTTAAGTTGTGCGACAACGGTAATTTTTCATATAAACATGACAGGAAACTCTATATGAAATTTCCTGGTTCTAGATCACACGAAGTCTCATTTGTTTTGGTTCTTCGATGCAGGAGTGGCGCCAGGGATTTCTCGACAGGGGGGCTGACCTCTCCGACAGGGGGGGGGGGCTATAACATTTGACCTCCCAAACGAAGGAAAATGAGTGAAAATTGGTAAATTGGAGAACCAAAATAGAAGCAAATTGAGTATGCTTGTTGATTATTCAACCCTTTACCTACATGTAACCTTAAAAGCAGACGACACTTGCAAAAATAATTCTTGAATAACTAATTTTTTTCATTTTTTGTCTCAAAAACATAGGTTATGACCCCTCGTTGGAACGAGCTCGACGAGCTCGTTCCAACGAGGGGTCATAACCTATGTTTTTGAGACAAAAAATGAAAAAAATAATGAAAATTAATTGGCGATTTTTGAGAATAGCGCTGGCCGGTTTTGGCCGTAACCTTAGGTAAAGGGTTAAAGTAAACATATTATAATAAGGTCGGGAAATATTTCATCTATAAAGCCAGTTTGACGAACGACATTAAGGAATTTCGTGAGACTCATTATTCTCTATCAAAGTTCTAGTGCTGCACGGGTTCGAGGCAGACAAGACGAGATATCTACATTCGATTGTCGGAAATTTCTCGTTAAGTCGGGTTTACGAGACTCTCCGACGGACTGACTAAAAATCTCCGACGGGGTGAGGGGGGGGGGGCTGTACCTCTCCGACGGGGGGGGGGGGCTCTAGCCTCCCCCCTGACACCCCCCTTGGCACCACCACTGCTTCGATTGGTTTTGATTCTATTTGGAACCATATTTGGCGCGGAGTCCTCCGAGTGTAGTTCAAATATTTCTTCACTCGAGATTTGAGTCAAGACAGTCCGGACAAACTGAGTTTACGTCCACCCCACCCGGTTCTTTACGCGACGCCTCTGGTTGAGACAAACAAATAAAAAGAGAACCTTAATGCAATGATTTGTCACTCTATTGGTGACAGGTGACATTCTATGGTGGGGAACGCATTAAAGGTTGCAGAGAATTTCGACCTTATCGCGATCCTGTTCTGGCCTAATTGTACCTTTTTTGCCAATTCAGTGGAGAAAACTCATAACGCACGCCTTTAGTAAATATGATAATTCAGCTTGGCTTGCATTTTGTAAAACGGAAATGGAAGTCAGAAAGAAAAACCGCCATAGCAAACAGTTTTTAACAGAAGGGGACTAAAAAACTTATTAATTTTATAAATCAAGGGGGAATAACTCATAAAGTATTGAGATAACACGTGTGAAGCATGGACTCAACCTATATATTATACAGGAAATCAAAACTGGAAAACAATCAATTATTTGAACCATTTTTTAAAAGTTATTCATCAAGTAATTACATGAATTCTATATACTGCACTACAAGGAAATCGGCGAGAACTTCTCTTTTTCAAATATTCGCGTGCCGTGGAATCAAGGACGCTGGTTTTGTTTACAATGGCATAGCGGAGGTTCGAACCCACGCAAAGAGAGTTTCCTCCGTCACCAACCGCCCAGCAAAACTATACTGAACCACGCACAGCACTCGGCCACCGACAGACCCCAAGTTTTTTTCGGCGTGGGTTCGAACCCCCCGCTATGCCATTGTAAACATTTTTTTTTTAAATTGACGGAAACTGGATAAAACCGCCGATTTGACTATCTTTCTTAATTCAAAGGTCATAACTTCTAAATTTAGGTTTAGAACAGGAGCATGGTCAAACGGTAATTGCTTGTCATCACCGTTAAAACGTTTTAGAAGGTTAAAATCAATCGTACATTTGAAACGGATATTCTCGAACGGAAACTACAAAAATCCCCACACCTTTCACCATTTTTTTTATTCAAGGGGCATAACACATAGATTAAGGACGAAACAAAACCGAAATAAAAGTTGGCCTGCCCTTTTTGAAAGTCGGTAAGATGTTTCCAAAGTTCAAAATGTGATATTTCAGTTTCACCGGATAGAATCTGTTTGAAACAGATTCTATCCGGTGAAACTAAAATATCACATTTTGTAAAACTCGTTTTCATGATGTGGATGACCTTGAAGGGACAAAACTCCGAATCATTTAAAACTGTTGACGTTAAATCTTATGGATTTGGAAAGCTATGTCGATGTGTGTCTTGCAAAATGTTGCCAAACTCCCGCGATAAATAAAAATAAAACTTCTGATGGAGGGGTGTGGAGAAAAAGGAGATACGTTGGGGAGCTGCGGAAAGACGAACTCTTTTATCACCCGCTATCAAGTGTTTTTCTTTGCCCACATCATAGTTTATCACATGAACCGATCCATTTGTTGAAACTAGAGAGCGGACTAAGTGCGATACATGACTCGAAATCTGGATGCTGAAAGATATGACGAAATCGCACAAATACTGTGATTCCTGCTTATTTTGTTCAGACTTGGCCCACGTTGAGATCATGTGGACCGTTCGCTTGCGTCAGAGCGCTCGAACATAGACTGCAACTATTTCTTTGCACATCATGATCATTCAGTAATCTAGACAGGCAAAGGCAAAGGTCAGGCGGCAAAACGATGACAAAGGTTAATCGAATCGAAGTAAATATCCGGGCACACAGATAGATGAACACAGAAGTTGCCTTTTTGCCTTCTATAACTTTCATGTTTGATCTACTAAATATACCTTCTGGACAATGCTGGATTCAGGCGCTAGGATTAACCCTTTAACCAACGCAGACGATATCAAAATTTATTATTTTAGATAACATTTTTTAAAATTTCTCAAAACATTTCAACAAAACCATATCATGTGACCCCTCATTGGAACGATCTCGACAAGCTCACTCCAAAGAGGGGTCACATGAGTAGGTAATAATTGCCGATATACTATCACTTGTACATGTACGTGTACAACATACGTTCACGATGCGTTCACCAACGTGGAATTCAGTGTTAAATCACATGCTTGTTCACAAAAACTGTACATGATCTTGAATCCCCCCCATGTACAGTCGTGACTCCTAGATCGCGCTTTTAACGTTCAAATACTCGTGGTGAACGCGCGTTTTTTAAAAAAAGGGTGAAATCGTACATCTTCAGTTGTATCTTGTACGTAATTTTTCGTCGACGTTCGAATCGCAGATCAGACCACCGATCCATCGTCGGCGAACGCGAGCGAAAGCAAAAGATTCTGGCTCATCATCAAAAAACAGTTTTGGGGACTCTAAATCAGCGATTCAGAACCCGCAATTGCGTTGGTACAGATGATTTAGAACTCTCCCTTGTTGTTTTTGAGGCGATGGGTTTTTTTTTTTCCCATTTATGATATTATTATTAGGGGAATTCCTCCACTATGAGAAATTCTAAAAAAAAAACACTCAGCTGATCGAGCGATCGGATCGCTCGATTCTCGTAAACTCAAGCTGAACGAAGAGTGTTGTTGTCGTCGGTGTGGTTGGAAATTTGCGAGCCTGCTGTCACGTTTTTGAGTGATATATATAGGGGAGAAAAAAAATATAAATAAATAGTTATTTAGAAAAATAAATATATCAAATCGAATAGATAATAAAAAAAAAATACGTAAATCATGAGCGATTCTCAGACTATTAGAGCGAGGTTTTTTTTAAACATGCTGATGAGAGCATACGCAATCTGTGTAAACGAACAACTACGTCCCATCTTGTTAGAACGATGCGTAGGATGTCGGGATCATCTAGACTTCGATCATGAGAATCATTCGTGTCCAACGATGGTAAGGGAAGATATGGTCGTCATGTATTTCGAACTAGCGTTCGAACGTGTTAAATTCAACGATGTGATCACGTTTTGGAAGAGATTAGTCTTCTGTAAGAATCGAGACAGGCCCACAGATTCGGAAGAACTGAAATTGGCGCGTAGAAGTTTGACTTTAGAAGACAAGGGATGCATCAAGAAATTATTGCTGAATGAAGCATACGTCTAAGTTTTTTTTTTTGTTGATATAAAAATAAGGGAGAGTAGAAAATAAAAAAAAAAAAAAATAAATACACACATAAATTTTTTTTTTATCTAATATTTGAAAGAAAGAATAAAAACATAAAATGAGAACCAGAAATAAATTGTATCTGGCGTTAGTGGACGACGAGGACGAGAAGCTGAACGGTGTTTTGCCGACGGCACCGTCGCTAGAAGAAAAAGAAAGAGGAGAGAGGTATCGCATCGATCAAATCAGTAGAATCCAAGAGTATCTAACTCGAGAGAGAGATTCTTGTCATTCTCTCAAGAAGAAGTATTCGCGTTTCGTGAAATTCGTCAATGCGATCGACACGACACTCATCACGATATCCATGGGTTTACACGTGGCCGGCATCGGATTGTTGTCGACCACGGTCGGCATTCCGATCGTGTTGACCATAGAAGGAGTGGCTCTCGCCGCCGGATTGTTTAGCACACTTGGAAACTTTTTGAGTAGGAAATTATATCTGAAGGCGAGGAAACACGACAAGATTCGCGTCTTGGCCGACTCCAAGATCGACACGATATCCGAAATGATCTCTATGGCATTGAAAGACGGTAGGATATCGGACGGAGAATACTTCGCGATATTGAGCGAGAAAACGAAATACGATGCCATGAAAGAAGCCGTGAGAATCAAGACTTGTCAGATCATCAAGGAAGAGATGAAGGATTCTCTCGTGGAAAAGGGGAGGAAGGCGGCCAGGGAGGAATTCAGTAAGATGATAGAACTCAAGAGCAGCGATTGAAAAAAAAAAAATATATATATATATATAATAAGAACAGAATTTTAAAAAAAAAAAAAATATTAAATTTATATATAAAATAAAAAAACGAAATTAATTTAAATAACTCTTAAAAAAAATGTATTGCATAAAGTGTAAGAGAGTTACCGAGACGAGTAATTCTAGAGAAGTGCGAACTAAAAACGACAGATGGATGCTTCGCAGAATTTGCGACGTGTGTGGTTCTATCAAGACTCGATTCGTCAAACAAAAGAACGCGAGCAAAGGTAAAGGCATCGTGAATAAAATGATCAACAATCTCAACGCCGATCTGACACCCAAAATCTTGGAGCAAACCCATGAATAGGGTGGACGCGGCCACGTACGATCATGATCTGTGCTACGCCAGACATCCCGACACCAAGACTCGCAACGACGTCTGCGACAAAAACATGTTGGGGAGATTGAGAGGCATATCGAATCCGACCAGGAGAGAGAAGATGGAACGTTCGCTGGTCGGCAATCTGATTGTGCGAAACGTCGATTCGGATGGGTAGTTAAAAAAAAAAGCGCATCTGAAAAGAAGAAGAAATGATTATTGACGAGCAAATTGGCCGAGGAGTTACACAAACCCATAGTGCGTAAATTTCAAAAGAGAAGGGTGTTCGTGAAGGGTCTGGATGACATTTGGTCTGCTGACTTGGTCGACATGAGATCGTTTTCAAGGTGAAACGAGGGCGTCAAATATCTATTGACGGTCATCGACGTGTTTTCCAAATACGGTTGGATCAGAGCTTTGAAGGATAAATCGGGACCTTGCGTCGCCGAGGCTCTGAAGAGCGTGTTCGACTCGTCTTCTCGAAAACCGAGTAAATTGTGGGTGGACAAGGGAAAGGAATTCTACAACAAGGACGTTCGTCGATTGGTAGACCTCTACTCGATCGAAAACGAAGAGAAAGCTAGTGTGGTGGAACGTTGGAATCGAACGATGAAGGAGAAGATGCACAGATACTTCATGGCGAATTCGACCAAGAAATACATATACCCTCTGAACGGTCTGGTCAAAGATTACAACAACACGCGACACAGATCGATCAAGAGGACTCCCGCGGAAGCTAGCGATCCTCGAAACGAAAAACGGGTCTATGCGAATCTATATCCCGAGAGATCTAAGATCAGGAAGAAGTCTAGAACGCTGAAATTTGCGGTCGGCGATCGAGTGAGAATCTATGCTTATAAGAAGCACTTCGAAAAGGGTTATACTCCTCGATGGACCTCGGAAATTTTCGTGATCATCAAAATATTTCACACCAATCCGGTGACTTACGAAATCGAAGCTTTGGATGGAGAAGAGATCATTGGAAAGTTTTACGAACAACAATTACAGAAGACGAAGTTTTGATGAAGAACACAGAATTTTTTTTTTTTATTTACTCTCTTTGACATTTTCTTGTTTACACACATATATATATAAGAGAGAAAAAAAATAATAATAAAAAATAATTAAAAACTATTTTTTTTTAGATAAAGAAAGCAAGTGAATTAATAAACAAAAAAAAAAAAAAACTAAAAATCCTTCAAAATGACAAATATACTAGATATAGCACAAAGCATAGTGAAAGATGAAAGTATTCAAGAATATGAGGTTCACGAATATGAACCGGTAACCGGAATGAGTTTGAACAATGCGGGAGAGATAAGAATCAACGTCGAAACTCAAGATCTATTCAGACATCCTAGCGAGAGTTACATAGTGGTGCAGGGACGTCTCAGCAAGGAAGATGGGAGAGACTACGCCGACGACGACACGGTTACTCTTGCCAATAGTGGCATCATGCATCTATTCAGTAACATAAAATACATGCTATCCGGACAAGAGATAGAATCTGTTTTTCATCCCGGTCAGGCCACCATGATGTTCGGACTCTTGACGTATCCTGATGATTTTTCGAAATACAGGGCCCTGCTAGTGCAGGCGCCACCACGATATTAGACTACGTCGTCAAGACGTCCAGACCTAAAGGAACGTTTTCGTTCAGGATACCTTTGAAACACATCTTCAGATTCGCAGACGATTACAACAAGATCATGTACAGATTCAAACACAATCTGACGTTGATTCGAAAAGGAAACGACGACGCAATAGTGAAACTCACCACGACTGATGCGGGAAAGATAACTCTACACAAGATATCGTGGTTCGTTCCGCACGTGGAGCCTTCAATCGATGAGAAAGCACATCTCTACAAGATCATAGAATCCAAGAGTAAATTACCCGTGGGATTTAAAATGAGACAGTGTGACACGGCTAGCATTCCTCCCTCCACAAATCACTTCAATTGGAGATTGACAGCAAAATCCGCTTCCGAGAGACCGCGTTTCATCGTGGTTGCATTTCAGACCGATAGGGACGGGTCTCAGGAAAAGAATGCGTTGCTGTTTGATCACTGCCATTTGAGAAACATGCAAGTGTTTCTGAACGCCACGAGATATCCAGCAATCGATTACAACGCGTGGTTCGACAAGAACGATTTCTCCAGACTGTACGGCGACGCCGCTGATTTTAGAAAGAAGTATCACGGTCTAGACGAATTGATGAGCAATCCCAACATTTCTCCCGGCGAATACAAGTCGATGTATCCTATGTTCGTGTTCGACATCAGTAAACAGAGTGAACGACTCAAGAGTAGCGTGTTAGACATTCAGATCACGATGCAATTCGATAGGAACGTGCCGAGAAAAACTGAAGCCTTCGCCCTGGTCCTGTTGGACAGAGAATTACAATTCGAATCGGACGGAAATAAGATGTTGATCATTCGATGAGAGACAAGTGTGTGAAAAAAATTAATAAACGTTAAAAATGTGGATGTAAGATTAATTAAAAACTAAAATCTCGAATACAAAATGGATGTTTTTGACACGAAAACAACAAATCATCTGTTCACTTCAGATTACTACGACGTTAAAATAAAATACTTGGAAAAATGGATTCAAATTGAATCTGAAGAACGTAACACAAAAAAAGGATGGAATAGTTGTGATTTTAACGAATATCATTTAAAAGAAAAAGAAGAGTTTGATCTCATAAGATCTAACAAAGAAATTATAAAAAATACGATTTTAAAATGTCGCAAATGTAAGAAACGTCAAATAAAAATCGAATCTCAACAAACTAGATCTGGTGATGAACCAACAACCGTATTCACAAAGTGTATAAATTGTAATCATAAATGGATAGAAAATTAAAAAAAGGATGCAATTTTAATCATCGTCATAAATGACAAAATTCTTTTACTAAAGAAAAAAAACATTTCAGATATCGTATAATAATATATAATAAAAAGTTATCAAAAAAAAAAAAAAAAAAAAAAAAGTAATGAGATCTAAAGAGATTGAACATCTTTCTAAATCTCATTACTTTTTTTTTTTTTTTTTATAAATCACACATTATTTTTTTTAATTCATTATTTTTCCACGTGTTCACTGTTTGTTCAAAGGATCCAGTTCGATCAGTAGACTCACCACGGAAGTGGCGGCTTCGGGATTATTGGTTTTCGTGACGAAATTAATCCTGTCTCCGGCGTTCCCTTTGAGAGGTGTGCCGAACATGCTAACATTCGCGTGTTGATTCTCAGTTTTTTCGACACTGTATCTCTTATCGCTCTCCACACCATTCACCATGAGATTGACAACCACTCTGTTATTCAAATCTGAGGAAGCCAGACTCATTCGAAGGATTTCACCTCCCAACGGCATGGGATATCCCACCTGACAGTGTTTCAATCCGCTACTTCCATTTCCGAAAGACCACTCAGCTTTTCCTTCATCTAAGGTGCCAGCCTCTTCAGCCCACACAGTGATCAATTGTCTAGCATATTTGACTTTCTCCACCACCGAAATCAGGGTGCAGGCATCCGTCATGTGCACAGGTTCCGGTAGATTCGTGAGCGCGTGTCCACCCATGTCTAGTTTACCTTCCATGATGTCGCCTTTTCTCCAGACCGAGTTGTCGTCCACGTACTTTCTGCTGACAGCGCTGGAATCGAATTCGGGATCGTGATCGAGACTGAATAAATTGTGACCGTTCATGTTGATGCCACCCTCCATGGTTCCGCCAGATTGTTTGTTCAGGTAGAGATCATCCACTTGTGATTCTAGGTATTCTTGCAATTGTATCACGGCAGAATCCGCGTAGCCCTTGTTGACCGTGGTTGAGTCCGCATCCGCGTCGTCGATCTTCGACAGATTCAATATCTTGTGGAATCCTGCATTCAGATCCGATTTCATTTCACGTCCGTCAGACTTTCTCTGTTCCAGATCTACGTAGTGTTTGGTCGCTACGTCCTTAGGATTTGTGGGAGTGGCCATGTTCATTATCTTGTTATAATTGGCGTTCAATTCCGAGTGCATCGTTTTCGTAATGTATTTTTTTCTCAGGTGTTTGCTGAATCTCGCGTGAGAGTCGTCCGCGTATTTCTTGGTCGCGGCATCGGTGGGATCTACGGGATTCGCGACGTTCACCAAACATTTGGAAACCAAACAAATCGGCGTTCCCCCTGTCGACGTATTTTTTAGTCGCAGCATCTGCGAGATCTATCGGCTCAGGAAGATTGTAGAGCTTCTTATCGTTCATGTTCAAAGGTTCTTCTCGAGGTTCGTATCTCCGAATGTAACGCTCGTCCAAGTTGGCAACGTTGTAACCATCGTCGACTTTGAACGTCTTCCTCTTCTTTCTCGGGTTGACTTTTTCGTCGTCACTTCTACCAAATTTATCGACTGGCATGTTGTTGTGGGATTTTTTTTTTGTTGTTTAGAAAAAATGTGTTCAAAACGCAGTTTATTAAAAATGAACTATGTTATTTTATTTTTCGTTTTTATTCGATTAAAATTTTTTTAAAATAATTTTTTATCTTCATATATACTATAAAAAAAATAAATCTCTCTCTAATGTAAGTAATTGAGAATGTCTTGAAATCGATCTCCTTCAGACCATCTCTTGAGAACGTAGAGACACAGGTGACCGCAAAACACTTGATCCTCTGTTGGAAAAGTCACTCCGGTCCAATCGAGATTTTTAGAAGTTTCCTCGTAACGAGAAACTCTATCAGAGTTTATTTCAACAGGGTATAAAGCGGAGGTGACTGCCCATTTAAAACACTGATCATCTTTATTTCTCACGTTGACCACGGAGTGTTTCTTAGTTAAGAAATATGGTAATTCCAAGTAGGAAGATCCTTTCAACGGTTCGTTCGTTTTTATTCATGTAAATTTCGAGTTTCAACACCTCACCAAACGTCCAATTACTACCTTCATGTTGATAATTCGCGAGAGACGTCAACATCTTGTCTTTCATCTTTTCGAAAACGTCCGATAGATCTGAACCTCGAAATACGGGTTCGACGTTAGATCTGAAATATGCATTTTTCACGATGCTCTCGCCGGACTTCACGTCGATTTTATTCACTATGCAATGGAGTATCATCTTAATTTTTAATCCCACATTCATGTATTCGCGAAACAAATCCAATACTTCTTTCTTCACCCGTTCCATGAACAATTTCGGATCGACTTTCTTCAATGAGGGAATCACGTCGAAAGTTTTAAAAATGCCTTTGATCACACTCTCCCGTTCTACGGGTTTCGATTGGAATAGTTCCGCAACGAGTCGTGTTACATATTCTTCTCCTTTCTCTTCGTCGATTGCTCGTTGAATTTTGCTCGATATATCTCGTTTGTCTTGAATCTGAAATGCATCACTCGTTTTCATTTTAGTTTTTCTTTTCTTTTCTTTGGAAACTTGATGTTCTTCAGCGGCTTTTCATTTAGTCGTCTTATTTTTCACAACCGGTGCATCTTTTGACGTCATTGCTATCGACATTTCATTTGCCTTTCTAGCGTTTCGCAAATATTCTTGTATGACTTCAATTTTTTTTTGATTTAGTTCTATGATTTCTGAAATCTGAAATTTGTAATAGTTTACAAATCTCGTTTAACTGAGGTATGGTTTTCTTATTTAAATTTACCATTGTTTTATCTGTTTGCTTCATTTGTAAGAATATTTTTTTTTTTTTTGGAATTTTGTATTAAATAATTTGTTAAAAAAGTTTTGCTTTTTTACTCTTTATATATATAATAGAAAAAAAAAAGTTAAATTTTAAATTCAATTTTTTTAATACAAAATTTAAAATAAACATTATTTGTAAGAATTTATAAAAAAAACCAAATAATCGATCATGACAACAACACCTAAAAGATGTGAATTGAAATTGAAACGTGACGAAAGGTATGAGAAATCCAGTTTTAATATCTATATATTACAACCACACGATCCCATCGAATTGAATGAGGTTGAGATGGTGGACTTAGAGCGCTACTACCACAAATATCGAATGTGTTTGAAAGTGGATGAAGCCGCGCTCAATTTGTTTTACGAGTACCAAAGCGAACTGCTGATTAATATCATCGTCGCCGAAGACAGAGAATTCGACAGGGGTGATTTATTGTTGTCCTATGGAGGTTACATATATCCAATAATCTCACCCGAACTCATGAAGAAATCGGGTGGTGAGAGCGCATTCGCCTATGAAAAAAAACTCAAAAGAGTAAAGATAAACATTCACACCATTTTCGTATGTGGAAAAATGACGAATGTCAACTTGCTAATAACGGACTTGGAAATATAAACAATAGAGAGATTGAAATTAAAAATTTAACTTTTTATATATATATATAAAGAGAAAAAAAACTTTTACTAAAAAAATTTTTACATTAAAGAAAATTAAAAATTAAAAAAACAACTTTTTTATATATATAAAGAGCAAAAAAAAACAAAAAACTTTTTAAACAAATTATTATTTAATACTAAATAATCGATCATGAAGACAACAACACCTAAAAGATGCAAATTGAAATTGAAACGAGTCGAAACGTATAAGAAATTCGGTCATAAAATCTATAGATTACAACAACACGATCCCATCGAATTGAACGACGTCGAGACGAAGGGCTTAGAGCACAAATACGAGAAATATAAGATGCCACTGAAATTGGATGAAGCCGTGCTCGATTTGATTTACGAGTACCAAAGCGATCTGCAGAACATCGTCATCGCCGAAGATAGAGAATTCGACAAGGACGATTTGTCGTTGCCCTATGGAAATTACATATTTCCAAACATCTCATTCAAACTTGTGAAGAAATTGGGTGGTGAGAGCGAGTTGACCGATGTAAAAAAACTCAAAAGAGTAAAGATAAACATTCAACACGTTTTCGAAAAAGGAGAAGACACGAGTGTCAACATGCTAATAACGGACTTGGAAATATAAACAACAGAGTGACTGATTTTTAGCGAAGAAAAATGAAAAAAAAAAGTAATAAGATCATCTTTAGATCTCATTTACTTTTTTTTTTTTTTTTGTTTTCCTTCTTCTTCACTATCATCATAATATATTATAATAACGTTTCCTTTTCTCTCAGTTTTCAGCGTCGATTCTTCTTCTTTTTCTTTTTTTCTTTTTCTTTGTGATGTGATACGTTTATGGCAACATTTTTGTTTATCCGAATCATAATTATGAACGAATGTTGTGCATCTCTTGGTAACACTCGCATCATTACCATTCTCTTCAGAAGGTAGTGGTGACCGTGGAAAGCATCGTCTCATTCTCAACCGTCTATCCCGCACTTCATCTATCTCTTTCATCAGTTCTTTCCTTAGATATCCATCATTAGCGTCTAACCATTTTTTTATTTTTTCGCTCTCTGGCTCGCGATGTTCGTCATTATCGTCAAATTGTTTCTCCACCTTTTCATCCAGGTGATAAATTTGTTTCTCCAACTTTTCACCCATTTTAAATATATTATTTTATACTTTCTATGATTTTATATATTTTATATAATTTTATATTTATAATAACATATTCAAAATTGGTATGTTCTTAAACGGCGAATTCTCACCGAGCAACAAACCCTTGCCGAGTCGCTCGACGTTCCGTCCACTCTTCAGATAGAGACCGTTTCCTCTCAGAGAATTGCCACCTCTAACGGGTTCTAGATACAATCCTTTACCGCTGTCGTCTATGTGAACGTGACACACGGCTCCTCCCTTCTTCAAAAACAGTCCGCTGCCACCCATTAATTTCTCAACTGCCGAACTAGCAAGTCCCGTGAGAGCTCCCATGCCGAGAGTCTTTCCGAGAAAGGGTAGCGCCTTTGCGGCGAAGGGTAATGCTTTTGTGGCTATTCCTGCCAATAGCGGTAGGAAACCACCTTTCATTCTCAAATTGTATCTCAATTGAGCGGGACTCATTCTCACCGTCAACCCTCTTCCATCGCGAATCGCTTTCTCCATCCTTTTGATTTGACTTCTGGTCCAGGCGATCGAATCCTGACCCCCTCTCGTCAGATCTTTGTGAGTGAATTTGAATCTCACCGCCTCGCCTCTAGTTGTTAACGCTCTCTTAAGTTTCTTCCTCTGTCCTGCGGATATGTTCACGTTTTTAACCACGTATTCTGTCATAATTTCTGTTTTTTTTTTTTAAATATATTTACTTCAATTGTTTCTTGTTTAATAATTATATTAAAATAATTTTGTAAAATTAATATTGCATTTATTTTATTTTTTGTTATCCATATATATATAATATTTTTTTTTTTGCTTTTATATTTCTCTTATGTGAAATCGTATCGTCACTCTCTCTCCGCGAAGATCTAACAGTTCACCATTTTGATCCATGAACGTGGTTTTCAGACTATACAACATGTCCAAAATCACTGGTTGATAAACTAAATTTCGAGGTCGCTCCACGATCTTATAACCCGGCGACACGTTTGGAAAGAAGGAACAGATCGTCGGTTGAGCGCTACCATTCACGTAGCTTCCAGCAATCACATCCACGTTCACCAGAATGCTATTGACAGCGAGAATGTCGACCGTATTTTCAGATGCCGCGTGGCCTCGATACATCTTTCGATCGAATCCCAACATTTTGCCTATAGAATCGTCCGTGTTGAAATCCACTCGAAATTATCTTCCAAATCCAACATCGTCTGTAAGGTATTAGGATTGGGAGTGAGTCTGATCTTGTTGCTTCCCTTTCCATCTGTCTTCATTCGCGTCTGAATGTAATGGTTCAAATCGTCTATGTCGTAACTCCCTTTGGGAATTCGAATCTCCAACCAATCCACTCCGTCGGAATACTTGAACGAGTTATTCTTTTCGGTGACGTTGGGAAAGGAATAATAAGTCTGCAGATTCACCAAAGCCATCTCGTATCTTTTCTCTCTATTCAATTCGATGGAAGCTTCGAATTTCGTAGCGAATCGAGTCAAATCGCCACTCACCACGATTTGAATGGATTGTTTCGCAGCCGTATTCTCGGCTATCCGTTCTAACAATTCTCCATGTTCGAACATTATATTTAATTTTATTTTATTTTTTTATTTCAAAACTAATTATTTGAAGATTTATTATTTTCTAATTTTTATTTTCACGCTCTATCTTATTATTATTACCATCGGAAACATAAAACTTGTCGAATCCGCACTGATATTTTCCACGATTAAATTCGCTTGTCAAATCGATCACGACGAAATTGTAAAGTCCACCATCCCAAACCCTATTGCAGAATCTCCTGAATTCCGCAGCGCTCATGTCGTTTGCAACGTGATCGCCGTAGATGTGATTGAGATTCTTGAGATCTTGGCGAAAGAGACATAGAAAATTAGCGTTCTCCCTTATCGTCTGTCTGGGCAATCGAAAATAATTCTGCGACAGGTAGAAACAGTCCACGTTGCTGTGTCGACCCCTAACGTAATACGATTCGCATCGGTTCTGTCTCTCCAAAAGCAGATCGTCGAAAATCATGAGATTCTTATCTTCCGATTTCAGTTCTCTAGGATCAGGAACGTCGCTAGCGTTCTCATAAAAATCGACACTCGACGTTCGAAGATGCATTTCTCTTCATCAGCTCCGTCGCCGCGCCGTCCAAAATGGTCGAGAGCAGAGCTCCACTCTTGTCGAATTCCTCCCTACTGTCAAAGATTCTGGCTATGACGTCCTTGGGCAATCTGCGATCCACGCACTCTCGAAGCAATCTGTATTCAGGTTGAAACAAGCTCTTGCCAAACATGAACAATCTGTCGTAATCCAACCAGTCGGATCGGGACAACAGATTCATCAACAGATTGGTCTTTCCACAATTCGATTTTCCCACTATCAAGCCTCTTATGCTCTTGGGAAAGAACTCGTTATTCGACCTCTTGGTCGCGGCGTCGTTCCAAGACATATCTTTAATGTTCATCTTTGTTTTATTTTTGTTTGTTTGTTATTTTAGATTCTTTTCAAACACAATTTTTTTTATGTTTTTTTCAAACTCTGTTTTTTAATGTTATTATTATTATTTATTTATATCGCACCGTCGCGTGTTCTCTTCAATCCGGATCCACTCGTCATTTTGGCTAAATCTTGTATGGGCACCACGGCATCCTTAAAATCTTTCCAACTTTTCGGCGTTCGCTCTAACGCAGCTCGCTTCGCCGGCGGACTGATCAACTTTTCGATCAACGCGTCGGCTGCCCTCTTGCCAGCCGCAGAAGCTATCCTACCACTGGCTTTGGAAGCGGCTTTCTTACCAGCATCCAAAGCCGTCTTCTTACCAACCTCAAACGCGGTCGATGCGAGTTTTCTACCCGCATTGCTCGTGAACGCTCGCATTATAGAATCGACGATGCCAGAACCGCCTTGAACGTAAGTCCTGACGTATCCCCTGTTCTTTATCACCAACATATTTTATTTTTTATGATATATTTTGTGGTTTTTTTTTGGTTTTTTTTTCACTGGTAAATCGTTTTGTCGTTTTTAAATACTTTTATTATTCTAGTGTAAGAATTTACTGTTTTATTTTTTTTGTTTGTTTGTTTCTCTCTACTTATTATATACACATCAATCCTTCAATTCGTTCATCAGCCTTTTATACTGGTTTTTATTCAAAACCTTCTGTCTCAACAATTCGTCAGATATGGCAACTATCTGATTATCTAATCCCGTGTTACCAGCCCGTCTGCTCGCCATCAACAAACTCAATCTCTGAGACAGAGCGTCGGAATCGCTTGGAAGAAAAGTGGTTTTCACCCCTTTGCCGGTCACCGATTCGACGAACTTCTTGTTCATGTCCCATATGGGCTTCACCACTTTCGTCCACTTGTAACCTCTGTTGGCTTTGGGTCTCGTCTCTCTGGCATCGTTATTTCTCTTCATGGCGTGAGTTTGAACTAGAATGTCGCTGTAATTGTCGAAATCCTGTTCCGTGAAATCTCCAGGCTTGTCGTAAAGGAGCAATCTCCGCAGACCATCAGTTACTTTATATTTATTCGAACCCACGATCAATTCATCATCGTCCATTTCCACCAACGTATCACCTACAAAAGTTCTACCCTCAGAATCCTTATAAATTCCATATGACTGATCTCTCTTACCGCCATCATCATCGGACGATGCGATGCTACTAGTGGTGATAGTCGAAGCCGTATCATCAGACTCGCTCATATCTGTTTGAATTCCCGTGGGAACGTAATCCCGTGTAGATTGAACGGAATACCGATTTCCAAAACTAGGAGGCAACGAACCCATTCTCAAAGAACTCTCCTTTATGGGTCTCAATTCTTCGACTATCTCCTTCCTGCTTCGCTCTTGACCCTCCGTCACGGGTTTAAATATTTTTGTGGCTTCGCGTCTGAGTTCTATCTCACCGAGACGTCTGCTCCTGTCAGCAGACTGAATGCTCTTCTTAGCACGTAAATACTCGCCTAAAATTAAATCTCGGCGTCTAGGATCCATCTGGAAAAACATCTTTTGTTTTAATTGTTTTTATTTATTTTTCAAAATTAAATGTTTAATTATATTTTTATGTTTTTGTGTTTTAAGTAATAAAAAAAAAAAACTCTTTCCGTCTTAATATAATAATCTGAAAATATTCACATCTCAAACTGACTGTGTTAATTGAAGTTTAAAAAAATACGTTTAAACCGTACATGACAAACCGGTTTCTGATTTAACGCATTTTGACAGTAGTGTTTACATTTTGTCAAAAGATCTTCATTCATTCACACATCAATTCACCGAGTGTCGAATTAAGAGAGAATCCTTTGATGACTGTTAAACAGTTTCAACACACAATGGAAAACTGATTTTAACAAATCTCTCTCCGATTGCCATCATGAATATATTAAAAGTTTTTACCACTCAAAACCTAATTGAGCGGAAAATGCGTTTTAAACATTCCGATAAGTGTTTTTGACTTTTTCCAACGAACGCTTAACAGTCAATCTCTCAATCAAGGCAAAACACAAATATCTATTACAGATCAACTCCCTTCGAACAAAAAAACCCTCAAAACTCAATTTCTATCCGTCCCATCAACAGAAAACATCAATGTCTATAATACAGACTATATTCATAATCGACTCTTTTTGAACAAAAAACCTCATTCACTCATTACGATAACATGTGTTAGTTTTTTTACTTCAGGAAGACGTGATTGGGTTTGCAAATTTCCAACCACACCGACGACAACAGCACTCTTCGTTCAGATTGAGTTTACGAGAATCGAGCGATCCGATCGCTCGATCAGCTGAGTGTTTTTTTTTCTTTGAGAATTTTTCATAGTGGAGGAATTCCCCTAATAATAATATCATAAATGGGGGAAAAAAAAACCCATCGCCTCAAAAACAACAAGGGAGAGTTCTAAATCATCTGTACCAACGCAATTGCGGGTTCTGAATCGCTGATTTAGAGTCCCCAAAACTGTTTTTTGATGATGAGCCACAATCTTTTGCTTTCGCTCGCGTTCGCCGACGATGGATCGGTGGTCTGATCTGCGATTCGAACGTCGACGAAAAATTACGTACAAGATACAACTGAAAATGTACGATTTCACCCTTTTTTAAAAACGCGCGTTCACCACGAGTATTTGAACGTTAAAAGCGCGATCTAGGAGTCACGACTGTACATGGGGGGGGGGGGGGGGGGGGGGGGGGGGATTCAAGATCATGTACAGTTTTTGTGAACAAGCGTGTGATTTAACACTGAATTCCACGTTGGTGAACGCATCGTGAACGTATGTTGTACACGTACATGTACAAGTGATAGTATATCGGCAATTATTACCTACTCACATGATATGGTTTTGTTGAAATCTTTTGAAAAATAATATTTTTTTCAGCTGCTGAATTTGCATATTACGCGACCGGATGTGGTCGATTCGTTGGGTAAAGCGTTAAAACCATTGTTTACTCAAGTTATAAATTGCGTTGTTAAAAACAATGTTTGTCAGAGCGTCCGCTCAAAAATCAGTCCCAATGACGTATATTGGAGTTGATAATAAAATGTAATTGAAACAGCTCTCCAGAAACTTTAAAGCACAATGATTTGGCGACATGGCGTACAAAAATATAAACGCTCGAACGGCGATCAGGGTTTAAGTTACGCGCAAGAAAACAACTGCGTATGTCTGGAGCTACAATTGGAGTGTGATTGAATGATCCGGTTTTACAGTACTTGTGATCGGAAGAGTGTAAGATAATGTGATAAATTTAACTTCGGATTGAGGTCACTGGCAGAGAAATCGTTGTGGGAGTTGGGGGGGGGGGGGGGGGCTGACCCCCCCCCCCCCAATATTTTTCAAGTCGGGACATTCAGCGTTGGCTGATTTAAATCAATTGATTTAAATCAGTGATTTTCTAAAGAAAAATCATTGATTTAAATCAAAAATTTACAAATATTCAGAAATATTTTCCAAACAACTTGGAAATCAGCTGAAACAAGATGGAATGCATATTAACTGTTGATATACAGTAATTAGCCCTTGTTTATGACAGTTAGAACTAAGCGATGGAGTGGGAATATACACCCACTGTGTCTTTACTGCTGGAACGTGCTGTAGCTAAGTTAAATGTTCCTGAATAAGTTTTATAAGTTTATGTAATTTTCAGCTAATAAGAATGAAATTGTATTTAAGTGAACATAGATTTTAAACCATATATATGATAACGTTTCAATGAACCCATCAAAAATACTAAATCAACTTGGTGAACAACGATCATTGATTTAAGTATTAAAAATGATTTTCAAATACACCGCATTGTGTCTTTACTGTTGGAACGTGCTGTATCTAATTTAAATGTTCCTGAATAAGTTTTATAAGTTTATATAATTTTCAGCTAATAAGAATGAAATTGTATTTAAGTGAACATAGATTTTAAACCATATATATGATAACGTTTCAATGAACCCATCAAAAATACTAAATCAACTCGGAGAACAACGATCAGTGATTTAAGTATCAAAAGTATCAAAAATGATTTTCAAGAAGTCATCTTCCAATGAGAAAACAAACAAAGTCGGGATGTTATAATGCAGAAAAAAATAATAGATGTAGTGGGGCAAAAAGGCAATGTATGCGCTGATAAACAAGATGAGAAAACATCAGCTCCCAATCGACGTCGTCATAGAGGGATACAAAAAATCTATTGTTCCAATTATGCTCTACGGGTGTGGAATATGGGGGCACACAAACGTCCACGGGAAGTAGCCTGCTATATGGAGAACTTGGTGTAACCCCTATAGGTACCACGATGAAAATAAGAAGCTTAAACTTTTGGGCCAAACTTGTATCTTGCACTGAACTTAAAATATCCAAACTTCTCTATTTATTAATACACGCTAAAAACTGAAGTGTTAAAAACTACACTTGAAGTGCTGTATTTAACACTTACTAAGTGCTGAACTAGCACTTTGTTCAAGTGTAGATATCCCAGAACTTGACAGGTGTTACAATAATACCACTTGACAAGTGTAATGTCGCGACACTTAAAAGGAAACAACGCAGATGACGCGGATCAGGCTCGAACTCGCGAGCCTGATCTGCGTCCTCTGCGTTGTGTCCTTTTAATTATGTACCCACCAAGCGCAAATCAAATTATGGACGATTCTGGATGAACCACCAATGCTAGACACATGGGAAGTGCCATCCATTCAAGTTTCAGATGTCTGACGATTGTAATGTCTAGTGCTTAAAGCATTGCACTTTGAGTGTTAAAATCAAACCCTAAGAGTTAGAATGGGTTTAACACCTTGAAAGTGTCAGTTTTAACACTTTAGTTTTTAGTGTGTATGCTGTAAAGCAACGATTATCTGATATGAATTTACAAGAATAGCGTGCTACCCTGGATAAATCCACAAAATTCCAATTCTATGGATTAATTAAGTCACACCCTATATTTGAAGATCTCCTTATAAATCTACAACCCTCATTAGCTACTGCATTACTTAAGTTTCGCGTGCGAAATCACCACCTGCCAATAGAAGTAGGAAGCTGGTCATCTACTGAAATGTCGCAAAGAAAATGCAATCTTTGCAGCTAAGATATTGGTGACGAATTTCATTATATTCTGGTTTGCGAAAAACTCGGGTACCTCCGAGTAAAATACATGAGAGCTTACTATTCACACGAAATCCAAATATTCTTAAGCTGCAACAATTATTTACCACCACAAACAGTAAAGTAGCAAGAAATCTAGCCAAGTTTATAAAAGAACTTCAGACAGTTCTGAAACCCGCCCGTGTCTAGTGTGCCGATTCTCCCTCCAGCAATCATTCCAACCCCTCGTTGGAACGAGCTCGTCGAGCTCGTTCCAACGAGGGGTCATAACCTATGTTTTTGAGACAAAAAATGAAAAAAAAGGTAATTCAAGAATTTCTTTTGCAAGTGTTTTCTGCTTTTCATGTTAGGTAAAGGGTTAAAAACAATGTTTGTCAGAGCGTCCGCTCAAAAATCAGTCCCAATGACGTATATTGGAGTTGATAATAAAATGTTATTGAAACAGCTCTCCCGAAACTTTAAAGTACAATGATTTGGCGACATGGCGTACAAAAATATAAACGCTCGAACGGCGATCAGGGTTTAAGTTACGCGCAAGAAAATACCTGCGTATGTCTGGAGCTACAATTGGAGTGTGATTGAATGATCCGGTTTTACAGTACAAGTCTTGTGATCGGAAGAGTGTAAGATAATGTGATAAATTTAACTTCGGATTGAGGTCACTGGAAGAGAAATTGTTGTGGGAGTGTCAGCCCCCCCCCCCCCCCCAATATTTTTCAAGTAGGGACATTCAGGGTTGGCTGATTTAAATCAATTGATTTAAATCAGTGATTTTCTAAAGAAAAATCATTGATTTAAATAAAAAATTTACAAATATTCAGGAATATTTTCCAAACAACTTGGAAATCAGCTGAAACAAGATGGAATGCATATTAACTGTTGATATACAGTAATTAGCCCTTGTTTATGACAGTTAGAACTAAGCGATGGAGTGGGAATATACGCCCCACTGTGTCTTTACTGCTGGAACGTGCTGCAGCT
Source organism: Pictodentalium vernedei (assembly GCA_031216915.1). Classification (NCBI taxonomy): domain Eukaryota; kingdom Metazoa; phylum Mollusca; class Scaphopoda; order Dentaliida; family Dentaliidae; genus Pictodentalium; species Pictodentalium vernedei. The sequence continues at coordinate 63,810,467 of CM062297.1, forward strand.
AAGTTAAATGTTCCTGAATAAGTTTTATAAGTTTATATAATTTTCAGCTAATAAGAATGAAATTGTATTTAAGTGAACATAGATTTTAAACCATATATATGATAACGTTTCAATGAACCCATCAAAAATACTAAATCAACTCGGAGAACAACGATCAGTGATTTAAGTATCAAAAATGATTTTCAAGAAGTCATCTTCCAATGAGAAAACAAACAAAGTCGGGATGTTATAATGCAGAAAAAAATAATAGATGTAGTGGGGCAAAAAGGCAATGTATGCGCTGATAAACAAGATGAGAAAACATCAGCTCCCAATCGACGTCGTCATAGAGGTATACAAAAAATCTATTGTTCCAATTATGCTCTACGGGTGTGGAATATGGGGGCACACAAACGTCCACGGGAAGTAGCCTGCTATATGGAGAACTTGGTGTAACCCCTATAGGTACCACGATGAAAATAAGAAGCTTAAACTTTTGGGCCAAACTTGTATCTTGCACTGAACTTAAAATATCCAAACTTCTCTATTTATTAATACACGCTAAAAACTGAAGTGTTAAAAACTACACTTGAAGTGCTGTATTTAACACTTACTAAGTGCTGAACTAGCACTTTGTTCAAGTGTAGATATCCCAGAACTTGACAGGTGTTACAATAATACCACTTGACAAGTGTAATGTCGCGACACTTAAAAGGAAACAACGCAGATGACGCGGATCAGGCTCGAACTCTCGAGCCTGATCTGCGTCCTCTGCGTTGTGTCCTTTTAATTATGTACCCACCAAGCGCAAATCAAATTATGGACGATTCTGGAAGAACCACCAATGCTAGACACATGGGAAGTGCCATCCATTCAAGTTTCAGATGTCTGACGATTGTAATGTCTAGTGCTTAAAGCATTGCACTTTGAGTGTTAAAATCAAACCCTAAGAGTTAGAATGGGTTTAACACCTTGAAAGTGTCAGTTTTAACACTTTAGTTTTTAGTGTGTATGCTGTAAAGCAACGATTATCTGATATGAATTTACAAGAATAGCGTGCTACCCTGGATAAATCCACAAAATTCCAATTCTATGGATTAATTAAGTCACACCCTATATTTGAAGATCTCCTTATAAATCTACAACCCTCATTAGCTACTGCATTACTTAAGTTTCGCGTGCGAAATCACCACCTGCCAATAGAAGTAGGAAGCTGGTCATCTACTGAAATGTCGCAAAGAAAATGCAATCTTTGCAGCTAAGATATTGGTGACGAATTTCATTATATTCTGGTTTGCGAAAAACTCGGGTACCTCCGAGTAAAATACATGAGAGCTTACTATTCACGAAATCCAAATATTCTTAAGCCTGCAACAATTATTTACCACCACAAACAGTAAAGTAGCAAGAAATCTAGCCAAGTTTATAAAAGAACTTCAGACAGTTCTGAAACCCGCCCGTGTCTAGTGTGCCGATTCTCCCTCCAGCAATCATTTACCCAACATAACTGCCGGAACCGATCAGCGGTATTTTGAAGCAAAAGGCTCTTAAACTGTATTTTTACGTTTTCATGTTTTGTCTAAGAAGCATGGTCTGTGGTCCCTCATTGGGGTGAGCTCGTCGAGCTCGCTCCAGTGAGGGGCCACGGGCGGTGTTTTGGGGACAGGGATGGAAACTCTTGAACAATGAAATAATTATTATTTTAAGATAATATTCTTAACAGAACTTCTTGAGGCTGTATTTATTCTGGTATCCAGGCCGATACCAATATAAAACTCTGGCAATTACTTACCCAACACAACGTCTAAAACCATTTAAATTATAGTATGCTCACAATTTTGGTCTCTAAAACAGCGCTTGTGGCCCCTCATTGGAGCGAGGTCGCCGCGCTCGCTTCCATGGGGGTCATGGCGGTGTTTTTTGGGACAAGGAAAATTATTATTTTCAACGGAACTTCTCGAGGCTGACCTCATGCTCTCATCACAGAACCCCACGGACCTTTTAAATAACATGGATTGATAATCACAGCGCACTCCCCCTTCCCATCCGAAATATCTTCTTTCTTTCCTCCGTTCCTGCCAGACTACACATACGGTAATCTAATGTGGGTATCCTCCTATCTCTCCATATATGTTTATATGTATGTGTCTATGTGCATTGAATGTATGGGTGTGAATCTTATGTATAACTTAATGTATGCAGATGGATATAGGCGTGTATTTGGATATGTGTGCATATATGGGTGTATGTAGGTATGTGTATGTATATGCGCGTGCATATATGGGCTCGTATGTGCACATATGTTCAGTGTATATAGAATCTACAGACCCATGTTATTTCCGGGGAAATATAATTTAGTAGTTTCGTACACTAAGTGGTAGAAGAGCAGATTTTATGCATCAATACAGAATGTTTGAATTTTGCGGCTGTAACCGTAAACATATTCTGTTTGTAACCGGATACAGTATTGGAGAATATAAGGAGGGGGAAGGATGTCAATAGGAATTCATGAAGTGATAAATATAATATGAGGTTTGGGGTCAATGGATCTTAGTAAAATGGTTTATTATATCGGAGTTAGTATGTATAACATACTGTGACACCTAGTATTCCTGAGTGCCTGTCCTTGTATCACAGTGTGAACACTCACCCTTGTCCAAAACGCCCCCCTTTTCGTCGATAGGTCTAGAGCCCTAGTTCATCTCACCAACAACTCGACTGTGTAGAGTAGAGTTATCTTCCAATCAATTTCTTGTTATCTATAGGTCAAGGGGCCTGGAACAGCCTACCAAAATTTCGTTCGTGCTGATGGTAATACAAGGAGGGGAAAGTCCCGGGTAAATACTACATGCGGTTGGAAGGAAGGAATACACACTGTAACCAGTATTCTTATGTCAAGATCTCTATACTAAAAATTACCCTTGATCATCCACTTTTAGATCGGTTTCCATTGTGTGCCTGTAATTTTACGTAAGAGCGGCCCATACACTATCAATAATATTGACAATAATATTGAGTAAATAATATTGACAATATATTTCTTTGCCACAAACTACTCAATAGTTTCTTCAGTATTTTCGGTCATTTCTTCGTCTGCCACCGCGCTGTAAACATGGATCCAGTTGTGGGTTTAGGCGTGGTACTGGCCCTGAGTAACGAAAAAACAAAATAAAAGAAATGGTGGACTAAACGATGGTTTTTAGAAAGACACACACATTTGGTCATTGTGCCCTTATGGAGGAACTCCGGATTAATCAACCTGATGATTTCAGAAACTTTCTTCGAATGGATGAAGATTCATTCAAAGAGCTGCTACGGTTGGTTTCACCTTTAATAGAGAAAAAAGACACAAAGATGCGCGATGCAATACCACCGATGGAACGATTATCAGCAACATTGCGTTTTTTGGCTCCTGGAAATACTTTTGAAGACCTGAAATTCCTTAATATTGCGTAATATTATTGACGGAACCCACACACTATCAATAATATTGACGGTCCTAAAATATTGAAGAAAATATTTCAGAGATCTCAGATATTCGTCAATAATATTGATCAATCTTCAATATCTCCCACACACTGGCAATAATATTGTCAATACCGTTTTACTGACAATATTATTGTCAATAATATTGATAGTGTATGGGCCGCTTAAGGGATAATGAACGAGTGGTGAATCATTCGGTGTTAGAAAACACGAGACCCGAAGGGTCGAGTGTTTTTCTAACACCGAATGATTTACCACGAGTTTATTATCCGACTTAAAACACAACATTCTGTTAAAAGACATGTGTAGTTATATTAGCCGAGTTAAATGTTTGTTCTCAATTTTCGCGTTTTAATAGTATGTTCCTCTGTAGCATTTCTGTGACTGACGATCGGATTTGGATACATCACCCTTCTGATCAACACTATTCATGAAGCAGAGCGTCGTCCGGTTTTCACGCATGAACCGGGTTGCCTCAAACGCCTGGTAGTATAGGTCGTTAATGAAACAAAAGAAGCCCGTGCATGCTTTGTCGACCGACCATTCGTGATTACTTGCCAATTGGTACATGAAGTAGAGTATAGAAACGTGTCCCGTTGTCGTTTTGACTCCACAATGTAGCCCATTTATTGCCGGGTTCCCTCGCAAATACCTTTTATAAACAATCGATTTAATCATTGCCAAAACATAGCTTTTCCTCGATCACCCCCCCCCCCCCTCAAAATGATCGATTTGCTTTCCCCCACTAGGTCCATTTGCTTCCCCCCCCCCCCCAAAAAAAAAAAAAAAATATGTGCCTGTACACCGTGACTTTCGCCAACGGGAAACAAAAGGCTTGTCGCAAGTGTGTTTTCTGAGAACAATAACTGTGGATTATTTTACGAATCCACAGTCATTGTTCTCCGAAAACACTCACCTTGGCGATTCGGAGTTATAATGCACTGAGGCGGATAACGCGGCTGTGTTTTAACTGTAGATAGTTCAGACACATTATAATGTGGGGCGTAATTCGTTTTACTCCTCAGGTCTTTAGTTACTCATCCAACTGTAACCCCTCCCCCCCCTCCCCCCACCCACCTATCAACTTTGTGACTCGATACGGTTATAGTGCAGTTAACACTCACGAGAAAGAGAGATAGAGGGAGAGAGAAGAGAGAGAGAAAGAGACCGTATTATTCTGACAAGTATATATTTGATAACTACCACAGACATGCTTATTATTATTTTATGCCGCTTTATGTTGCTTTGTATACCTGAGATGAGGCAAAAAGTGGAAATAAATCAAATCAAATCAAATCAAAACACAAGTTTCAATTATTCCTCTCTATTTCC